>CP025656.1:3693660-3930590 GCA_003576665.1 Ipomoea trifida
CCCCCCATCCCTCGGGTTCGAGACTCGAGTAGTTATTTTGTAACTAGAAACTAAGGTTCTAAGTTTGTATGGGAATTGAACTGTCTATTGGTTTTCTTAATTTGAGCCGATTAGTTATGGATAACCTAAGTTTGTTTACTTCATTGTGATACTTTGCTAGCTAAGGTCACAAGACAAACACACTTCATCCAAAGCTCACTTTCGGATAACAGGTGCAAGTTTTCCCATAAATTAAGGGGTGTGCCAAAATGAACACTAACATTTTAGACAAGTTAAAGTTAAGTTGTAGTTTCATTTATAGTATAATTGAAGCATATTCTAAACACACAATTCCTAATTAGAAGGGATATCGCATTCAAATCAACATCACAATTAAAACCTTTAAGTTCATAAGTAAAGCAGTGTTGCATCATTCAAGAAACCACTTGCTTTTATGTTCATCCCATTTTATAAGTCTAATTCTCAATTTAGTTAATGATATGATGCACGCCTAATAATAAAAAAATGTCAGCAATTTAAATGTTTACATTGATTATTTTAATGTTAACAAATACAATATAATTTATATATATATATATATATATATATATATATATATATATATATATATATATATATATATATATATATATATACACATATACATCTAGCAAAAATATATAAAATTAAAGTTTCATTAAAAGTTTAGTTTATATTATAAACTTTATGAAAATGTTAAAAAATATGTTAATAAAGAAGAGCTTGTTTGACATTTAAATAGAAAACATGATGCTAAATAGGAAAATTAAATTTAATGATATTTTTAATAATTTTAACGGTATTGATTAATTGATTAGTATCAAGTACAACCATACATGTATAGTATACTTGATTGTATTGAGTACTATTGATACTAGTGTTGATAATACTCAGTAGTTAGTACAATTAGGTAAATTATACAAGGTTGGACAATAGATTTTCTCTTTTATTTTAATTTGATGATGAGAAAAATTAAAGTTTTTCAATTCTATTTGTCTAATATTTATAATAGTACCACTTAAAATTAATTGAATGGTATTTTAGAGTTTTTCTATGGATAATAATGTGTACCGCCATATCTTATTGTACCGAGTACTATTCATACTAGTGTTAATACTTGGTAGTGTTGGTACAATTAGGTATATCATATACATGATTGTATTTAATATTATCAACATGGTAGATTTTCCTTTTTATTTTTTTTTGGTGGAGATTTTCCTTTTTATTTTAAATTGATAATATGCAAGAAGAAATTACAGTACTCAATATTGTCGATAAATCATTGCTAAGCAGTCGCTATTCTATCGTTAAAATTAGCTACAAACAAAATTCGTGTTTGTTTTTGTATTTTCTTTATTTTTATTTTGTAATATTTATAATAGTCCCTCAGTTATGACTATACTATCTATTTAGTCCTTTATTTATTTGAAGTGTAAATTTAATCATTGTTAAGTAGTCGCTATTCTATCGTTAAAATTAGCTACAAACAAAATTCGTGTTTGTTTTCGTTAGTTTTATTTTGTAATATTTATAATACTCGCTCAGTTATGACTATACTATCGATTTAGTCCTTCATTTATTTGAAGTGTTTATTTATACCTCAATTATTGTGCAAGTGACGAATTTGGTCTTTCGGTGACTATTTCTGCTACCAATATATTACGGAGTACTTAATAAAATGGCTGATTTGATCTCTCAAAGACTGAATCTATCACTTTGATAATAAATGAAGGACTAAATTTGCATCACAAATAATTGAGGGACTAAATTTATACTTGGCTTATAATTGGGAGACTAAAAGCGCAATTTTTTGAATATATATATTTATGGTTTAGTAGGTATTGTTGTTGAAAGAGTGGTGGATCGGCCCAAATAATATAAATACAGTATGGATCGTTATTTTATAATAAAACAGTTTGTTAACTTAACACGTACTAATGTACTATGCTTTGCCCAAAAGAAAACATTGATGTTGAAATGTAATAATATTTTTTCACAAAATTAATGATTTTTTGTACAAACGTGGTCCGATCAAGGATCTAAGGAAATCAAATTGGTTGCATATATATATGGTTAAGTTAACAGCTAGAACAGTGAGGAAATTGGTACTGACAAAAAAGGGGTACATGGGAGAGAAAGGGTCAATGTTTCCATTTCAGGAGAATGGATTCCTTGACTTCTCTTCTTCCTTTCATCCCCAGCATCAAACAGTGCTTAGACCTCAAGCTTTTGATCACACTTCTCTAATGGCGGCCGAGATTCCCGCGAACGGCCGGCTGGATTTTGCTGGTAACTATAAACATGTTGTTGGGCAGAAGAACCCTAATTTTAACGGTGGAGATGAGAAGAAGCTACTTAGAAGGGATGTTGAGAGGCAACGGAGGAAGGAGATGGGTGGGCTTTACCGGAATTTGATTGCCCTCATTCCTTATGAGTACATCAAGGTATGCTAGAATTAATTTGTATGCAATTATGCATGCATTATATTTGTCTATATCAATATCTGTATTCTGCAAGATAAGACTAATAATCGGTTGAATTTTGTTCAACTTCACTCTATCACGTTTGTTCTTGAAAAAGCATTGCAGCATTCATATTGATTCGTTTCAATTCGTATTTGAATTTTGATATCTTACTCTATTAGGAGTTAGGACGCTGTATTTTCCTACTTCATTTTTAAATATTATTGTAACACTACATTTGTGAGTCTATTCTAGCTAGGGCTATCGCTTTTATCCCTATAAATACATCACTTGCACTTTATTCTGGAAAACTCAAGCGTCAAAATGTTAGTACATCGATGGCACATTCCTTTGCCCATTGGTGAACTTTCAAAATGCTCTATTATTATTTCATTAGGTAACATCTAAAAAAATGAAACTATGATATGATATTATTTCTTCTGTTTTTTTTTTTTTAATTCTATCTTTAGATATTTAAAAAAAAAAACAAAATCAACAATTATTATTTGTCACATAATTTCAATCCTTGGCTAGAGCAATGGCATAAGTTCAACCAAAGCATTATACTCATTGATGGTTCATTGTGATCGCATTAATTGATTGGCCCTATTACAAATTAAAAACTGAAATCTATTTCTTTAATGGAATATTTTAAAAAAAAGTCAAGTATATATAACTGATATATGCATGCAAATTCTCACATAATAGTCCGACAAAGTAAGGAGCTGAGGATATTTTAATATAATAATCTATAACTAAATAGTACTAAATAACATTATACATATTTTTTAAAATTGTGCAGGGAAAACGTTCAACATCGGATCGTTTGCAAGAGACAGTGAAGTACGTGAAAGATTTGAAGGTGAGGGTGGAGGGACTGAAAGGCAAGAGAGAAGAATTGAAAGATCATTTGTGTTCATCATCAACGAACTCCATGCATAACAGCAATAACAATAATGCAGTAAAAAAATGCAGCATTGATAAAGAAGAAAATGAAGAAGATGATGAAGATGAAGGGTGCAGGGTGACAGTGAAGCATTGCAGAGGGGGAATAGAGGTGATTGTGAACATTGCATGCAGCAGAAGAAATGAGGTGCCTCTTTCTAAGCTGCTAAGGGTAATTGTAATGGGAGGAGGGATCTCCATTACCACCTGCGTTTTCACCAAAGTGAATAAGAGGTTACTTCACTGCATTGAGGCTGAGGTATGTGTGCATATGTGTGTGTGTGAATATGGTTTAGTTCATGCAATTCCCAACAACACACACAGCTTTTTGGTAGTGTGTGCGCGCGCGCGTGCGTGCGTGTGTGTGTGTGGGGGATCAAATGAGAAAGGGTCTTCTTTAAAAAATGAGGATTGATCTCAGCCATCCATCAGGGTTGTTAAGTGTTTTAGTAAAAGAAATATGGTGTCAATTTTATAAGGAGAGGTATTCTTAAATTAGAGATCCTGTTCAAATGAGAACCCCGGCCATCCCCAACGTGGTCTAATCTGGTCTGTTTACTTAACTAAATTAAGGGTTGTGACCAACCCCATTTTTGTAAGAAAGTGATGACTGATCACAACCGTCTATCAGTGTTCATTGATAATTTTAGTAAAAAAATATTAAGTTTTTTTTAGTACTTAAAAAAAAATAAGTTATCCAATGACCTTGTGATCTAGTGGCATCCGATTGCACCCCCACTGGAGGCGTTTATGTCTCTTTGTAACCTTCAATAGGTTCTAAAAGTAGTAAAAAAAAATATTAAGTTAATTTTGTAATTATTACAAACTTTCAAGTTTACAATATTTATAAAACTGACCCATTCATTTTTCCTTTATTTTTTAGCAACCTTCAATAGTTGGCTATCCAAATGGATGGATATCAGTCTTAACTTTTTACTTGAATCATCTCCAATATATATATATATATATATATATATATATATATATATATATATATATATATATATATATATATATATATATATATATATATATCATGAATAGTTTCTCAATGTTTGATTAAAATTAAAACATCTCAATTTAATTATTTCAAAATATAAGCAAGTATAAAACAACAACCAAAACGTTTAAAATAAGGGGGAAGGAGTAAGTAAGAGTTTGTTAACCTATTGTTTTAATGTATATATAGAGATTCTTTATCAATTCCATCCATGATCCATACTAGATTTGTTTGATTCTTGTAGGTTGTTGAAGGAAGAAGCATTGATGTAGCTCAATTGGAGCAGAAGTTGATGAATTTAGTATATAGCCATTAGAGTAGTTAACTGGTCGGCTGCATTATTTCATTATTGTTTTCTCGTACCAAACATGGAAACATGCAAGATTATTACCTTGTGGTTTGCAGGAAAAATATGGGGATTATTAAAAAAAAAAATTTCTAAAAAAATTAATTTCTATTTTTGGGAGTTAATACCACAAATAGTCCTCTGACTATTGGGGTAGTACTCCTTTTAGTCCTCGACTTTTAATTTGACCACAAATGGTCATCTGACTTTTATTTTTTTTACCACAAATAGTCCCCTGTTAAAATTTCTGTTAAATAGGTGTTAAATCTAGGGGTAATATCGTCAAATTGATTAATATTATTATGATTACTTCTTTTTGATAATTATATGACAACATAATTAATTTCAAACATTAATAAACATTAAGTTAATAAATATAAAAACAAAATCGACGTGACAAATTACGTAAATGAACAAATTAAATAAAAATTCATGATTAATGTCTGCAATTTGTAATTGATTAATTATATTAATTCAACGGTGGCGGCCTTCAGTTATGTCCCAAACAAAATGTTTGATTGATTAATGAAGAGTGAGAAATATTAATCGGCCATGTATGAACAACCATGATTCCATGAAAATAATGGAAGCAAGGTTTTTGAAAAAAAAAATTCCATTTTAATCTGTTGGTTAAATTAAATCAGATAGCTCTAATATTAAATCTTCATTTTGTACGCATAATTATGAGATATAAGGTGCATTATTTTTTATTTAGGAGTATTTATATTTGTTAATTGTTTCAATTATGGTTGTTGGTGAAAAATTCTAAACATTTTTATTTTATGACCATTATATATATATCAATTTGACGATAATACTCCTAGATTTAACACCTATATAACAGAAATTTTAATGGAGGACTATTTGTGGTCAAAAATGAAAGTCAGAGGACCATTTGTGGTCGAATTGAAAGTCAAGGACTAAAAGAAGTATTACCTCAATAGTCAGAGGACCATTTGTGGTATTAACAGTGTCATAAGAATGATGAGATACTGTAAACACATTTTCTTAATATATTATTTTCAGATGTATTAGGGTGAAAAAATAATCAATTAATCTTCTCTTTACTAATAGGAAATAAAGTACAACATTCAATCAAAAAAATTTCTCTCTCTAGTGGAGGATTATAAAGAAAAAGTATAGTTGTGGTTACTTTAATTATCTAATTTGTCATTCATCATTATTTATTTTTTAAATTGAAGAAAGGTACAAATAAACATATTTTTTATATTTCTTTATCCAATACACAACCACACAGGTATCTAGACTGGGCAATACCAATTATAACTAGATTAGTATGCAACCACACTTGAAGACCATATCTTCCCTTTCGATTAACTCATTGAGATCACAAATTACACTGATTTATACGATATTAATGTAGCTTTGATATTTTAGTTGTATCTAACACATATGATATCAAATTGTGATAGTTCAATTATCTATATGGAAAGTTTAGACATTAATCTATTGCTAAAGAGTCTATGAAAAGCTTGAATATCTACTAAATATAGTAAGAGCTGTGAACAAAGAAAATTAAATTATAGAGTTTTTTTTTTTTCCAAAATGGTCCCTCGACTATTGCTCATTCTCAATTTTGCATTTCGACTTTCAATTGTACTTAATGTGATCCTTCGACTTTCAAAAACTCACCCAATTTGGTCCTCCGTTACATATTCCGTCAAATCAGCGTTAAAATGGAGGGTATTTTCGTCCATTTACCTATTGTTAACCTAATAAACATTGAGAAATAGTTGAGGGACCATTTTGAGAATAGTCAAGGGACCATTTTGGGAAAAACTATTTTATTTATTTTATTTTTGTTTATTTTCATTTTTTAGACTCTACAAAATTAGAATTTCTATACATTTTTTTCTTACAAATATAAATAGTTAAAATCGTGCAATCCAACATCAAAATTTTTAACTTTTTTTACAAACTTTTCCTCTAAATATACAAACTATTCCTATGAAGTTTTACAATAAATTCCGTAAATTTCATAAATACTCATATACTTCTTTTTCATCGAATTTCATGCTTTGCTCATCTCCTTTACCCTTTATAGTTGTTTTCCTTACACATTTTCATCTAATGAAGAGGTCCGGCGGAAGTCATGTGAGCCACATTACAAAGTCATGGCTTTTGTGGGACCTCTTCATTGGATGAAAATGTGTAAGGAAGACCACTACAAAGGGTAAAGGAGATAATTAAAGCATGAAAAGACCAAAATATCCCTATTTTGGACGGTTATTTGACAAAAATTTTAACGATGGACTAAAAGTGGCAAGAACTAAATAAGACTGGTCGTAATATGGCAAAAATTAATGAAGTGAACTAAAATTGGCAATGCCCCAATAACAGTAGGACCAAAAATGGAAATGACTCTTATTTATAGGATGAATGACAACTCTGATCCTATTCATAGTTAGGATAAGAAGAGTGTTTATAAGTTCAAACTCTTCTGATATTGTCTAATTAAACAAATTAATATTCAAATATTTTAATATTATCTTTATCAAATTTTCAATGTCAATAAATGCCTCCTCGAGACTTGCTTGCATTGAACACCACTTGAGATCATATACCACTCGAGAGTATGAAGTGCAAGGAAGTCTCAACACTACAGTTAAAGTCTTAATGATATAAGGTCGTTTCAACTCGTGCCAATGAGTATTTTGAAGGATATAAGGCCGTTTCAACTCGTGCCAATGAGTCTTGAGGGATATGAGGTCGTTTATACTCGTGCCAACGAGCCTTGAAGGATATGAGGTTGTTTTAACTCGTGCCAAAGAGTATCGTTTAGCCTCCTCCATTTCAAATTTCATACAGGGTTTGGCCCCATATCACTTGAAACATATGTGCTTATGAAGAGATGAGATGCAAAGTTGTCCCACTGGCCTACCAAAATATGTAAACGTGAAACCTTGAATTATATATATTAAATTCAAAGCGTATCGGTTACAATGAAGTATATATCAAACGAGAAAGGGTACAATCTCTGGATAAGAGAAGTCCTCTGATTATTTACTAGAAGTATGCCGAATCGTCCTAGTTCCTTGTTGGATGACCTCTAGAGTTAAGTAGCTTGTTCTTCGATGAAGGGCTTATATGCAGCTTGATCTTCAAATAAAGGCTTTCAGTACTCAAATGGCGTGTTCATAGCGCAAATGTATGTCGTCAATGTATGTCAGACATGTTCCAGATGATATCATGGCGAGATTCCGATAGATTTTTGATATGCTTATTTTCATAACCCCTTTTCTTCTAAAATGAAATCATTATTTATAGTGGTGAGTATGTAGGTGAAATTTCACAAACTCCATCATTTGGATAATTCTCAAATTTAATTTAATTATTTGAATTAAATACGAGAAATGAATCAGAACACCATTACGTCCAGGTTCATGATTCCATCCAATTTCAAATAATATCCAATTATCCAAAATTCTTCCAAATTATATTATCCACATATAATTTGGCAATTTATTATATGCACCTGGGTCCACCTTGCAAGGTGGACCCATACACAATCTACATACTAATCGTTCACAATTACCTTTTAAAAATTCACAATTTGTATATTACGAACACGCATTATTAACATATATGTAATTAATTACCTTGTTTTGTATTCACAAGTTCCTTTCAAATACTACAGTCAATTCCAATACTAAAAATACACAATTTAATCTTTTTAAGATTTAGTAAAGTTATTATGTGTTTTGACTTAGAAACACAATTTACATTATGGAAGTTCACAATTTCAATACTAAAAATACACAATTCAATGTCGTTTAGGATCATGGTCCACCTTGCAAGGTGGACCCTAGTCTATGGTATAACAACTACATATAATTTTGATGGGCCAAACAACGTCAAAACCCGTCAATTAAGCAGCCCAATTAACTCAAATAACATGGTCAACTTCATTAAATATTCCTTCAATTTGAGCCAACAATCTAGGAGACAATTACTCTTAATTAAGTAATTAGACCAATTAAATATTTATTGAGTCATTTAATCAACTCAAATAAATAAATATTTGTTCAATTATCCCAATTAAAATAATTAATTTGATAAATCAATTATCCACCCAGGCCTAATAATATACAAATAAGCCCACTTAAAATTTCAATGCTTACAAATTGCCCTTTCGAGACTTGCTTGGCGCGCTTTAAATGTAGAAAGAAGGAAGTCTCAAAATTAACATAGTCCAAAAGTTCATATTTGCATTAGAAGCCCAATTAATTACTGACTACAAAATATCCAATTTGACAGAAGCCCAATAAGAACCATATCCAAAATCATTAACGGCCCATTTCATCATTCTTTTTTTTTTTAGCCAAATTTCAATCCTAATTTTAGTCAAAATTAATCTCCTTTCATAACTTAAAATTTGAACCTCAGCCTGTATGAAATTTTCCCATGTTTCTTCCAAAGTAGCCCCATACTCCATTCAAGACACCATCAGATTATCAACCACATTAGGGGTGTGCAAAATTTCGGTTAACCGCAATTAACCGACCGAACCGACCAAATTCGGTTAACCGTAACCGAACCGAACATTTTCGGTTCGGTGAACGGTTAAAGGAATGTGAAATTTTCGGTTAACGGTTAATTCGGTTCGAAAACGCGGTTAACCGAATTAACCGAACGGTTAACCGAAATGTTATATATATATATATATAAAATGTAAATATGTGATCACTAATCAGATCTGAAACCCTAGTTCCTTCCTCACTTCTTCAGCCGCCCCTGTCTCTCTCATTCTCCATTTCACTTCCTTAGCATTTCGTCTTCATCCCAGCCTTCATCTGCGAACCTGCTCCACCTCACTCATCATACTCCATCCTCAACATCTTCTTGGCGCTCCACCACCGACCAGGCCACCATCCACCGTCTGCAGTCTGCTCAGCCAGTTGCCCTCCCTCTCGCACTCTGTCTCTCGACTCTCTCTCACTGTCCAGCAGTCTCCACCGGCGGACGGTCATCTTCTCCGTCCACGAGGAGTCGAGGCCATCGCCCGCCACCATCTTCTCCGGCGTCTGCGACGTTACTCCAAGCCAGTAGGCTACCGTTGAGAAGCGAAGAGAAGATACGAGATGAGAAAGAGCTTGGTGATTCTTCAATGGCGGACGAAGAAAGCTGTAGCAGTGCAGGTGTAATTTTGGAATAAAGCATTAAAGCCTCTGCGAATTTTCAATGTAATGGTAATTTTCAATAAAGCAGTGCAGGTGTATAATGTAATGGTAATTTAATTTGTAATTTGAAGAATTTTCAAATTTGTTTAAAAATTTCGGTTAATCGGTTAACCGACCGATTAACCGAAAAAAATTTCGGTTCGGTTAATTCGGAAATAGGAACTTCGGTTCGGTGAACGGTTAAAGGGTTTGACAAGTTCGGTTAATTCGGTTTTGGTAGTTCGGTTCGGTTAACCGTTCGGTTAACCGAATGAACACCCCTAAACCACATAGTCAATTAAAGATTGATAAGGATTGGGAAATATAATTTGAGTCGTACACATACTTAAACTCTATCATTCCACAACTAAAAATAACTCGACAATTTACAATTTTTCCAAACCAAGAACAGAGTTGGGAACTAATTATTGAGGAATAACATTAGTTAGCTTTATTCATTTTGTTCTTGTGTATCTTGTTTCAGTCTATGATTGTTTTTCCTTTACCTAAGATCATGGGTTGCCACTACCACGCTTTGTATGCATTGTATAAATAGATGGATTTTGCTTCAATAATATAATAATCCATTTTTCCTTTCTATTTTCAATACATTTCATGGTATCAAGAGCCAGAAATCTCTAAGGAGCAATTTTTTTTCCCTCCCATGCTATCATTACAATGACATTAATTACTGCTAAAACTTCAATTGTTCAATTGAATGCTCCTACCCACTTTGCCATTAAATTAACTACATCCAACTTTGCTTTTTTGAGCAAACAGATTACAGCTACTCTCATTGGATTATGTTTGGTTGGATATTTTGATGATACACTCACTATACCAGCCCAATTCATTAATACAAAATGCAAAGTCACTAATCCACTCTATACGACGTGGTTCGAAGAAGACCAAATATTAATCTGTGCCATCTTAGGCAACTGCTTCGATAAAATTCAGCCCATACTATCTTCTGCATCCACATCGTCTGATGCATGGAAGCGATTGAACTCCAGTTACGCTAGTGCTTCCTATTCACGAATTGTGTCACTCAAAGCTAAACTAGCGAAGAATCCCAAGGGAAGCAGATTGGTTTTCGATTATCTACAAAACACGAGTTCAATTGCCGATGATCTTGCACTAGTACAAATTCCAGTTAGTGAAGAAGATCTTGTTGTTCATGTCCTCTCACAAGTAGAAGATGAATTCAATCATGTTGTCCCAACTCTACAGATACATGAAACACCAATTTCTTTCGCGGAACTGTCTTACGTACTATTAGAGTTTGAAAGGTTACAACATGAAACTAACTTTACCCAACATACGCTTTAAGCTACAACAAATTTCACGCACAGACAAAAAAAAGAAATTTTCAATTTGGACGATCAACAATAATAACCAAACTCCAATCGGTGTAACTCGTCAGAATAATAATGGAAATTCATCATTTTGCCAAGGATGGCCGAATCAATCTCAACCGCATCCAGGCCAAAATACTAATGTGTGTAACCTTTGTCATCTCATAGGTCATGAGAAACGAGACTGTCAAAAGTTGGCACATTTTTTGAAAAACAATAATGTCTCTACTGTCACCAATCTCAATGCAAAACCATCCATAAACACTACTATGGCAACCACCTCAACTCAACAACCTTGATTTTTTTTTTTATAGTGGTGCGTCTCACCATGCCACCTATACTCCATCGATGCTATAATCGTTTACGGATTATGGAGGGCTAGATGAGATTCACTTGGGTGACGATAAAATCCTAGAAATAACCCACATTGGACACACACTTCTTCCCACTCCTCACAGTTCTCTTGCTTTATCCAATGTTCTTTGTGTTCCAAAATTGCAAAGAAACTTAGTTTCTATTTCTAAATTATGTACTTCTAACAATGTTTCTGTTGAATTTTTCTCTTCCCATTTTATCGTGAAGGATCGGTTCATGGGAACACCTCTAATGCGAGGAACGAACATGCATGATGTGTACTGCGCTCCTTTAGTCTGTTCTCCCCAAATCAACTCAACCGTCAGCCCTTCAGTTGCTTCATGGCATCATGTCTATGGACATCCTTCGAATAAAATTCTTAGGACAATTATGGAAAATAACAATAATGATTGTGATTTTACATCTCACCGAGTTTCGATCTACACGAGATAAATTTCAACTTTCGTACATCTCCTTGATTATTTTATTCCTTTTACATAACAAGAAGGGAAGAAGAAGAAGAAGAAGAAGAAGAAGGAGATACGTGAGGCATTTGATAGGAAACACTTGGAAATTAATTTTCTGAGGTGTATTTCGCCATTGCTTGAACTCGCGTTGCCATCGAAAAAAAACATTGGACTGGAACTTCCTGAGAATAAAATTTTTGGGTTGTCTTCCACCATTGTTTGGACCCTCTCCACTGGGCATCAATGTTGGAAAAGAACAACAAGAAATAGGCAAGAGGCACCTTAAATTAATTTTTTGAAGGTGTGTTCCACCATTGTCTAACCTTCATTCTCGACCATCGTGATCAAAGAAGAAAATTGTTGGGACATCGTTAGGCACCTACTCTGGTTAGCATGTCGCCATCACCGTCTTGTTCATTGATGAAGAGAAAACCACTATGGAAGTCGCCGGTAAACTCAATGGAGAAGACATTATAAAACTATCCACCAATTTTTATGGAAGTACAAAACATGTTAGGAAAATAGTAATATTATTGCTCGGGACACTAAGCCAAAAAAAAGTGTGTACAAAGCCCGAGATACGACCCAAGCAGAATTCAGAATTAGTGGCCACCAAGCTAGGATGCATTGTAAGAACCATGGTTGCAATAGGCGCTAAGCGCTAGTCAGGCGGTAGACTAGCACCTAAGCGGCGACCTATAAAAACAAAAAATAGTGCATGTGTGTGGGTGTATGTCATATATATATATATATGTGTGTGTGTGTGTGTGTGTGTGATAAAAAAATTAACAAGGTTGACTCACCCGAGTTAACTCGGCTAACTCTGCTGAGTTGGGTGAGTTAACTCGATCGAATTCGGCCGAGTCGGCTAAGTGGGAGAAACGGCGGCCGTTAGTCGTAACGGAACTCCTTAACTGATACTACAGTCCATCTCAAAAGATGCTGCCTCACATTTGTTTTTATATTATCGAATGAAACTACAGTTGTGTTGAATTGATACTGAATAACAGTTTCACATTTTTTGGTACTGCAGTTATATCGAAAAGGAACTACAATTGTGTTGAAAGGGAATTGCAGTTGTGTTGAACTGATACGTACTGAATAACAGTTTCACATTGTTTGGTGTATATTGTTCAATGAAATTGTAGTTATATCGAAACGATATTGTAGTTGTGTTGAAAGGAAACTGCAGTGTATTATAAAAGAAACTGTAGTTGTGTTGAAAGGAAACTGAATAATAATTTCACATATTTGAGTGTATAATGTCGAATGATTATATCAAAAAGGAACTGCAGTTGTGTTGAAAGGGAACTACAGTTGTGTTGAAAAGGAACTGCATTTGTGTTGAAAGGGAACTGCAGTAGCGCGGAACAGAGGCCGTTTCAGCAGTTTGTTTTCATTAATCAAAACGACGTTGTTTTTATGTGCGGCCCACAGTAAATTTTGTGGTGGTACCACCCATGCATATTTTCCTTAACAGCTTAACATTACTCCTTGTTCATAATATTCCTACATCACAAACAAAGACTTGGTAGGTCAAAGCTAGGTATTTAGATTGACTATATTTCCTACAAAAACAACTATTGCTAAATATATTACCACTTACCACTTGTAAGGATGGAAATAGGCTAGGTCCCTATGTAGGGGCGTATGACCTAGCCTACTTAAGGTATGGCTTGACTTGTTTAGTTAAAAAGTATAATTTAAACATATTTTAAAGCCTATTAAATTAAATAAGGCAAATTATGTCATGGACCTGAATCCATGTTCACAATTTTAAAACTTTATATTCACAATTTTAGATCTCAATATACAAAAGTACATTACTCAATATTCATAATTTTTGAACTCTATATTCACAATTTGGCTAAAGTGTCATCTAGCACCATGAACTATATCCAATAATTCATGCCGCACCCTGAACTTTCATATAGTATATATCGAGCCGCAAACCAAAATAAAAAATTCACCTAGAACCTTTAGTAGGTTTCCAGGTCTTCTTGCTGACATGGCGTCTGATGTGGCATTTCTCTTAACCTTATGTTGTCCATGTAACGTTTACATATTTAAAATTTAAAAAAAAAACAAAATTATTATATTAAAATAACCAGAATTTTATTCTATTTATTTTTATAATGTATACTTTTCAATTTTTCAATTCTAATGTTTCAATTTTTTTTTTTTCAGAATTTATATTTTTTGGCCAATTTATTGTTTAGTATTTTTTCAATTTTCCAAATTTATAGAAATGCTAATTTTTTTGTTTGTATTTTTTGTTTTGTTTTTTTTTTTAAATTATTTTTAATAGGTAAATGCTTACATGGACAACATAAGGTTAAAAGAAATGTCACATCACTTGAAAACCTGCGCCATGTCAGAAGGAAGACCTGGAAACCTGCTAAAAGTTCTAGGTGAATTTTTTATTTTGGTTTGCGGCTTGATATATACGATATGAAAGTTCAGGGTGTGGCATGAATAATTGGATATAGTTCATGGTGCTAGATGACACTTTAGCCTCACAATTTTGTTATATAGATTCAAAAGTTGTGTTATACTGTTGAATATAGAGTTATGAAATTGTGAATATAGAATTATGAATATAAAGTTCTGTAATTGTGAATATAGAGTTCTAAAATTATGAACATAGACCCGGGTCCCATGTCCATGGCATAACAACCGATTAAATAAGCTCAAACATATATATATATATATATATATATATATATATATATATATATATATATATATATATATATATATATATATATATATATAGGCCTGACTTAATGGGATAAATATGGAAATTGGATTGTGTGATGTGCCCGAAGGTGCTGCAAACCCCATTGAAGCTGAGATGAAAGCACTGCTTATGGGGGTTCAATAGGCCAAGAGCATAGTGTATTCAGTTCAGACTATGAAATCCAGACCGATTGTGAGGAGATCGCCAAAGTCATGCAAGGAAAACATGACAACTCTTTTAAGAGCCTTATGAAGATGATCACAAATGTTGAAAGAAGCAGGGTCGCATATCTATCGTGAGCAGAATTCTATAGCTAATGATCTTGCAAAGCTCGCACTTACAGGCGATTGTGAATAGATGAAATTTGATCAGTCTCCTCCTGGATGCAAAAATAGAGTCAGTAATGACTTTTTGGGTGCCTGTAGGCAACGTTGTATCCTGCAAAACACACAGGCCTGACCTAATATTACATTTTGTAACTAATATATTTTTATATTTATAATATAACCCCACTATATATATCATTCAACCCTAACCCCCAAATCCCCAATTTGGTAAATCAATTAATTTCGTTGAGTTCGTTCCTGACTTCCTGCGGCTCCGATTTTGCGAGACGGTCAGACTGCGTTCCTGCGACGAACGGACGACTAGCGGCGAGCGACCGGCGAGGAGGCAAACGGGCAGTGTCGCAGGTTAGTGGTTCTTACTCAGTTACTCTTATAGAGTTATAGTCTAGCAGTGTTGTACTAGTGTAGATAGGTCTGTCTTCACTCGGCAGTGGTGTAGCAGTGGCGACGGCCGACGGCGAGGAGGCTGCTGCTGCGGCCTGTAGTGGCGGCGACGGTGGCTGCTGTAGGTTTATATATATATATATATATATATATATATATATATATATATATATATATATATATATATATATATATATTTTAAACTTGGTATAGTTTTAAGATTTAAACAGTATAGTACTTAGTACAATACTACAATAGCATATAAGAATACTAATTCTTTGACATTTTAAACATTTTTTAAATTAAATATTTTTAACATTTAAATGAATAGATGAATATAAATGAATTAGTAGTATGCTACCTACTTAGTACTTACCCTGTTTAGTTGTTTATGATTTATGAAGTGCTTATTTGCTATAATAATCATAATCCTTTGGTTCTTACTGTGTTTTAAGTCTTTGTTCTTACTGTTATATTATTGAATAAAGTGCTGGTTCTTAGTGTATAAATTTATAATATTCAATGCTAGATACTTAAATAGTTAGACACCACCTTGTTTATGTGTCTTGAATGTTGAATGTTAAATATTTATCAGATTACTAGTTTTTTTACACACGAATGAGATAATGCCCAATGTTTATTTTTAAATAAGTATTTCAAAGTATATCAATGCAAGATTATATAGGAGATGTTCATGCATATGTAATTGAATGTTGAATTTGTTTATTTAAATCGGTAATTCAAAGTTTATGAATGCAAGATAATATATGAGAGATTGATTATAATTGTCACTAAAATAAATGTTTGCAAGTTTGTAAAAACGCTAATCTAAATACTTTGTCTAAACATGATTGTATAAATAAATACTACTTTTTCGTTTGAATTTCTCCGTAAGATTGATTCCAGCAATGTTGTAGTCTCAGCATATTTTCAATGCATCAAGTGTGTCATAATGTTCTATTGCCCTACATTGACATTTTTAATAATGAATTTTAAATCAATTTATTGGGTTATTTGAATGTATTCTTTGTCAACAAATTCTCCATAAGTAGTTAATATGATTGGTTTCAAACTGTTTGTATTTTTTTATTTTATTTTTTTCCATGTTATTAACATAATACTTGGTAAATAAATATATAACATTATTTGTAGTATAACTTTGATATTTAATTACAATATAGTGCAAAAAGAAAACAATGAACAATGTACTGGATATAATTAATTAATAAATTTGAAGGTAAGGAGTCTTTGCATTGTAGAAAATATAGACAATATATCTAATGTAATTATATCTCTTTTTAATTTTTTGATAATGAATATATTTTTTTGAATAAAGGCATTATAGACATCAAATTATAAATTAAGGAAATGTATATGTATTTTTTTTTTTGTAACTACTAATTTATTTAATTTAATAAGAGTAATAAGGTGGAGTACTTACTTTTGAATCAAGCGTATCAAGGCGGACTTTCTAGGCGAGATGCCGTCGACGACTAGGCGACGCCTAGGTGGAGAGTAATATATATATATATATATATATATATATATATATATATATATATATATATTCCCATATAAAATAATTAAGATGTGAATAGGCAATTAGGCATGATGTGTGTTGGAAATAGGCATCCATATTTACTCTACTCTAGGAAGTTGTAACCTTGAGAAGAGTGTGAAACTGAAAACTTTTTGTATATTTCTATGTATTATCACTACACATTGATTACGCATATATATACATAGGAATATAGAGAAAAAAATGAATTCTTTTCTTGGAAATACTACTCCCACTATCAGCACTAACTCTACAAAAGCAAACATCCTTATTTTGCTCCATAATCTTTCCACAAAGAGGAGTTGGCTTTGCTCGGAACAGGAGGACGACACCGGAGCTCGAACCGCTTCGCCATCGCCCATCGGAGCCACCACGCTCCTCCACGTGCCGCCGCCGCTCTGACTCCACGTGCCGGCGCGTGAGGCAGATTTCGGAGACTTCTCCTGCTGGAAATTACACCGGTAGACTCGCCTTAGTGTGTAGGTTCTACCCATGTATGGTTTGTGGAGTTTTGGGGTTGTATTCTGCACTTAGGCGAGGCGAGCACATTAGGCGTTCGGTCTCGACCGACCGGACGCCTAGGCGTCGCCTAGACGTTGCCTTGATAACAATGTTTTGAATAATATATTCTAACATATTCGTAGTATATGCTCAACAATATGCTAACTTTGATTGGGATGAGGTTCGAACCTAAGACCTTTCTTATAGAAATTAATGAGTAAGTTAAAAGTAAATTAGGAAATCTCAAGGAAAAATATAAATCTAAACAATCTGAACCATCCATTTGATTTAATAATTTGACTGTTATTTTTTCTAATCATTATAGGCCTAACTTTCTTTGGCTCTTATTTCTATATATAATAGATAATAGATATAGGATGACAAGCAACAATACAATTGAATCTATTCCTGAACAAGTTAATGAGCAAGTTACAACTACAACTCATCAATTTCTTCAAATCAACCAATTAAACTTCTGTTGTTGGATATGTATTATGAACTTATGATTGTGTCATTTTGTGGTTATTGATTATTGATTATTGATTGATTGTAATTTTGTAATATGATACATGGATTTGTGGTAATATACTTATGCAATTATGTACTAGTTTTTATTAGATATATATTTTAAATTTTTTTACAAATAGGTATACTTTAAAAGGCTTTAACATGTAGGCCTTAAATTGGCTTAAAGCCTATTTAGGATTGACTTTGAAGCTTTTTTAATGGCCTACATATTAAATAGGCTTTAGGCTAGGCCAGTCCAATTGTATGGTCAGGCTTGAGCCTAACAAAAAGTCTGCATATAGGCACATGCCCTGGCTCAGCCGCTTAGGCTTTACATTTTCATAGCAGGCCGAAGCCTAATTTTCTAAAGCCTGGCTTGGCTTGGCTCGACCTATTTCCATCCGTAACCACTTGTATTTGTATTATTATATGATGAAGAAATTAAACAAATACGGAGTATAAAATAATTTCTTGTTTTATAAACTGGAAAATTATTAAATTGAAGTGTATTGGAGTCAGCAGTACATTCAGTAGTATGAAATTGGGCCGTCCAGTCTTAAAAACACTGGGCCCACTAAATTAAAAAAAAAATAGGGCACAGCTTATCAACATCTATAACTACTCCCCGCCGTCTCCTCCCTTTCCTCCCTCTCTCTCTCTTCCTCCCCTGCCCCCTGAAGCCTACCTCCTGCCCCTTGTCTCCTCGACTTCCTCTGCATAATGTATGTGCTTTTCCAGTTTCAATTTTTCTGTAAACTATTCTGATTTAGTTAATGCTGTTAATTCCTTGAAATCGTTTCTTATTTCATTTAAATTGACTTTGGATTTTTTTCCCATGTTAAACTGTGTTATTGTAATGCAAAATAAATGCAGAGTGGCGGTGTTGGGTTTAATTATGAGGAATGCCTTGTCACTGGTAGGAAATGGTAGTTTTATTAGACTAGATTGGAAGCTAATTCTTACTATAATTAGGTTTTTTGCCAGCGTAGTTAGTGTTATTTAGAATGGTGTAATTTTTAAGAATGCTGGGATATCAATGTACTTGATGTTCTATTAATGTTTTGAGTACAAATTAGATTATGAAGATATGATCAAATATTTTGTGAGACAGGCTTCCTGCTTGCCTAGTTGTAAGCGAAAAATTGATTGAGGATGCATGTGAATTTTGTGCGTTTGCCAAAACATGTCAATGTAATTTGAGTTTTTGTTTGTGTGTGTGTGTTGAATGAGACTAACACCTATGTAATTGAGTTGACATTTGAAGTCCTTTATTTGAGCTGAGGTCTCATGTTCAAGCCCCATTTCTCACATTATATGAGCGTGGGTATTATTTGGGTTTCTATGCAGGTTTATTTGGTGAGTGTTGGTGGGATTAGAAGTTGTAGACTTTTAGTTGTAAATTGTATTGTTATAACCCATGGTTTCAATCAAATTAAAAATCTGTTGGGGGATAAATTTGGTTTATATGATTGCACCCTGTGCTTAGTTGTCTGTCTGTGTCATGACAATTAACACACCTTTTTTTTTTTTGTTTTTTTTTTGTGTCTCCACAAGCATACATCAGTAAGCTATGAATTTTTTCCTGTATTGTGTGTCCATGATTTGGAAGTATTTTTCTGTTAATTTTCATGCGTGGTATGGTGAAATTCCAACACATGGGTATGAAATAAAACTTTGGAAAAATTGAAGATGGGAATTGATGTTATTTAATTAAAGTTAATGAGATCCAAAGAAAATATATTGTGAATTTGTGATTCCTTCTTCAATGGAAATCACTAATTCCACGTAATAAACAAAAAAGGGTGTGTATAATGCAAGGAAGATTCCTGGTAGTATTTAATTAAAGTTAATGTTACAGGAAGAAAATACATTTTGGTTCCTTCCTCCTTGGAAATCACTTTTCCTTTGATGAAATAAACACAGAATGTAGAATGGGATGGAGGCCTCAAAAGAATCACAATTATGATGAAACTGATAATGTTCCAAAGTAATTAGAAATTGAAATCTTAATTTGATTTTACCCTTTCTCTGCATACTAAACAAAGCCTTACTGTGTAGGAGATAAATTCGTACTCTTTTCTACATGTGAATTTATCTGATATTGTGATATAATTTGTGCAACCTTAGATTGGAACTTTACTTAAGCATTTACTTTCTTACATGTGATTCTATTTGTCCAATAATGCTTTCTTTATTATTTCAGGAGCACTTTTAGTTCTAATTTCTGTCCACCATCATTCTGTTGCGACCATGTTATAGAAGGTGTCCAAGGTATGCCATCAGATACTGCAAAAGAAAATGTATCTGTAGTTGAATCATCAGGGACTGAATGGAAAAATGACAAAGGGAATATGGATGATCCAGGTAACGGTGAGCTAATTTTTTCCATCAGTTCAGTTTTCCAACATTGACATTTCTCTAAGTGTGTAGAGTTTGAATGTTCTGTCTTGCATGTTTTGAATTGTTTCATTTGTTTGATTCACCATATAGTCTGTATGGCCTGTTGGAGTTCTAAACATTTTATCTTTAAGGTTTCCTTTTGCATGGTTCAAATAGAAGCTACAGTTGTATAATCATGCATATTATACCAGTTCTAGATGAGTTTAAAAAAACATTATGTATATGCCAAATAGCTTTTTTTTTAGTGAACTTTGGGCAGCTCCAATGGCTTAATAATTGTTGTTGATTTGCCTTTAAATTGTTAAATAAGCAAACTAGATCCATAACTAGAATGGCAATGCAGAGGTCCAAGGGATTTGGTTACATTGTGATTAGCTTCTTATGATATTAGGGGATGCAACTTTGTGGGCTGGCTTTGGTTCTTTTCTGATGAACTTAAATAGAATATAATAATGCATAGTAAGCCTTTATAGTAAATGCTTGATGAAAAGTATATTGCTTTGATATTTTGGTCTGGAAATGCTTAAATTCTATAAGTCTAGATCCTACTCAGCTCCTTGAACTTTGATGCCTAATCATAGTTAATGATGGGGAGTTACTTCACTTACTTGTCAAAAAACTGAATGGCAATTTTCAAAATTTATATTTCCAACTTTCTAAGTTTTTGATATTCATTTGATGAGGTTGAGACATTTGTGACGTGAGAAACTCAATCTTTATGCATTTGATCATTCTCGCAAAATTATGCTGTTAATATGATGAATGTGCAATAACTCTCTGAATTAAAAGTTGTCATGGAATAGACACTTCTGTAATGATTTCTGGTTTGTAGTGGAATATGTATATTATTCTTCAATGTAATGATTTCTGGTTTAGTCCCTTCATGAATCATGACGTTTCTATTCATTATTTCAGTTTTCTTAGGTGATACCACAAATCTAATTAGCTAGCAGTTCAGCTTTGCTACAGTATTTTAGAATACTGATGGCTGGCTTTGGTTGTATGCCCATAAAGATGGTTGCTACCTTGCTACCTTCATGTTGACACATCATCCATAAGACCATAATTCTTATTTATGCTAGCTTGTATTTTTCTTTTTCTTATTCAAATGGCTCTATTAAAATGAAGAATGTGGAATGCATTTTCTAGATAGCCCAAACTATAGATTGAAAAACAATACCTATCATTCTGGAGCAGATTACCAGGAAATCCCATGTGATCAGATTGGCATTTCAGCTGCAGTTGGGAATGGAAAGCTGTATGGTACAAGATATTTCATTATCAAGAGTTTGAACCATGAAAACCTTCAATTGTCAGTAAAGAAAGGCATTTGGGCAACACAAGTTATGAATGAGCATATTCTGGAGGAAGCCTTTCATGTAAGATGTTTTTTTTTTGCTGTTTCAGTGCCTTAGGCTTATTCGTTCACCTTTTACAACTTTTGTGCTTAACTTGCACACACATTTATTGCAGAATTCAAAGAAGGTTATTCTAATATTTAGTGTCAACATGAGTGGTTTCTTCCAAGGATATGCACAAATGACATCATCTGTTGGGAGACGTGACCATGTCTGGAGCCAAGGAAGTGGTGGGCGCAATCCTTGGGGTCGCAGTTTTAATGTTAAATGGCTGCGGTTGCATGATTTGCCTTTTCAAAAGACTCTTCATCTGAAAAACCCATGGAATCAGTACAAACCTGTTAAAATTAGTAGGGATTGTCAGGTGCTAGTTATTACTGTAGAACTTATTTGTGTGTACATATATTTCATTTAATTTAGTAGGATCTTGACTGATGTCTTATATTTATGTAGGAGTTGCATCCAGATGTTGGTGAAGCTCTATGCGAGCTCCTTGATGGAAAGGATGTGTCTGATGTTAATTTCAAAGTGTACAAGTTTTCTTAGCCCTGAATATATTTATTCTTCCAAAACCCTTTTTCCTATCTATATTTCTCTAAATTGTTATTGCTGCATGCAGGGACAAATTCTTGAGGGATGATCTCTCTAGGCCTCATATAGAGCCTTCAGTTCATTCAAGAGATGAACATTGTAATATGCCTCTGATGCATATGGCTCCAATGATGTATCCTGGTTTACTTTACCAGCATCAAATTGATGCAAGTAGATTCCATGCAGATGGTATGTTTCTACCTGAGGACTTGTGTATTACTTCTGGAGCCTCAAAATGGAAGCAGTCTGGATATTCTCAGGGAAGCAGAAGCGTCACAAATATTCATGAGGGCCCAAATCTTTCTTCTCGACTTGATGTTTTGGGCTTCTCAGGTGAAAGTCCTCTTGATAGTACTCTCACTGATGACGATATCCTAGACATGGTATGTGTCCATCAAGTTACAATTAAGCATCTTATTAAGGCATGAGGTGCAGATGACTAAATTCTTATTTATGCTATTGTTTAGTTTTTTCAATTCGTGATTGTGTAGTTTTTATTTTTATTTTTTTGTCTGCTGAAGTTATTCTATTCATACTTTAAGATTTGAGCCTCTTACTTTCATATGTTTAAAGCATTTACTGATGAGGTTACCCTAATGTTATTCCTCTTATTTTCTCACCTTTGTTTTTTTTGTCTTCTGTTATGGGTTTCCTAAATTCTTTTCTCCCTTTTAACTTCGGGTCCCATGTTGCAGACATATGAAGAGTACCTTGAAGCTCATAGCAGAGGGAACAAAAGAGTACGCAACCATGTTGGTCTATTTAACACTCATATCTTTTGTTACATTGCTTATTCACTACATTGAATAATATGAGTATAGTTCATTTTAATGCATGCTTTATTTGAACTCCTTTCTTTAGATTGCTTCACGTGCATATTTAAGAAAGTTAGGCTTTTTTTTTTTTTTCAAGCTTGATGCAAAGGTGCTTGTTGTTTATGAATTGATATTTACTGAAACACTTTCTTCCCTAGACTTCTAGTTGTTTGGGGTTTTCTTGCTACCTGCCTACCTAAACTTTGATTTATGAGATTAGGGTTGGATTGGAGGGTCAAGTCTAAATCATCTCTGATTGACACTACATATTGTTTTGTGAATCCTTTTGTTTTGTTATTTGTTTTTTGTTTTTAAATTGGGCGTGGGGGTTTAGACGCTGATTGAGAATGTGTGTTTATTGCAAAAAATTTGCTAGAGAAAGTTAATGAGTCAGGTTATACTCTGTGTTTGTGAGGAAGAAGAGTAATTGGCTTATAAACTGGTTTAGATTAAGCATAGCAGTGTTTGTACAGAGTTGTTTTAGAGAGTGTTGAAAGGAAAAGAAATTTTGTTAATTTCTGTCATTCATTGAATCATTGATCTGCCATGGTGACAGGACTATATATGGGGTATTTCATATTTTTAGTTCAAAATTTCGGGAACAAATAGCATAATTAACATGCCTTGACAGCCTTATGAATTGTGTGCTAACGATATCACATATTTTCTTCTCTTTTTCTCTATAGGTCTCAGGACCATCAGGGAGTACACAGCAGTCATCTATCAGCAAAGAAAATTGTGAAGAGTCGTAAGTCAATTGAAATTTTCTAAAATACAACGTTTGGGCTTTCACAGCAACCATCCTTCTGACTTGAATTAGTGTACTATTTTGCAGGCAGTCGGGCTGTAGTTCTAAGAAAAGGAGCTGCGAGCGCAAGTCTGACTGATGATTGTATGCACCTTCGCAAGCAAGCAGGCAATGGTTTGCCCTTTGAATTTGGTGGCTTAGTATTTTATGTTTAGCTGCGAAGCAGCCTTAAATTTGAACCTATTCCTTTTATTTTGCAAACCTCAAAATTAGGGGTGATATATGGCACTGTTGTATTATATTGTACTGTATTGCTTTCAAATTCTTACACCTTGTTGAAATATTTCAATGGGTGGTTGAATATTTGTATAGCACAACTATCATTCTGGTACATAAAAACTAGTGCCCGCTTCCAAAATTTTGGTATTCTGTGATTTTTGTTGGCATTTTGGGAATCAAATCTTTTGCTGTTCTAGCATTTGGATTTCAGGGGGCATTATCTCTAAAGTTTTGCATAGCTATTAGCCATCAATTTGCTAATCTTGCATTCATTTATGGAGGGAAGGGTTCCTTTATCAACATAGGGGGTAATAATGTGGATGAGATGAAAAGTTTGGCAGTCGGGTAGAGGTGTAAGGGGCCTAGAAGTTTAGAGTGATTTAATTGAAGTGGTGGACTGGATTAGAGGAGTGACGAGGCTCTTGAGGTCGGTTAGAGACATCATTAAGAGCTAACGTCAGTGGATAGAAAGGGGTTGGAATGTCATAATTGAACACCTTTTTAGAGAGCAAAATTAGTTAGTTTTAGCAAGACTCGTAGGCGCACATAGTCGAAGGTGGGAGTACTTTTAACCAACATGGTTGGCCTGGTAGTTCAGCACCTCGTCCTTTAAGCATGAGGGGTGGGGGTTCGATCCTCACCTAGGTGAATGGAGCTAATCATTTGGCTTGGCTGGAGGGATACCTTGGAGAAAACCAAAAAAATAGTCGAAGGTGGGAGGATATCACCTTCCCTCCCCAACAATCATGGACATCTTGATGGAGGATCACTTTGGTCCACCCAACACGTGTGGCGTCGTCATGAGAGATCAATAATGCTAGATTTTCTCTCAACAATCATGGATATCTTGATAGATGATTGCTTTGGTCCACCCAACACATGTGACGTCGTCATGAGAAATCAATAATGATGGATTTTCAAGATTTATCTTCTCCTGATTCAAAAAAATACTCCGTATTAATTTTGGATGACTTTTACTATTCAATACATAGTAAAGTTGATATTTTCTATTATTAAATAAACTTTTTGAAATATAAAAGAAGAGTTAATACCATCTTGAGTTGTGAATGGAGCAAACATTTGGCCAATGCCCTACTACTTATTGTATTAACCGTTGGAATGGAAGATTAGTCTTAACTATCGGCTTGGTGGATACCTTTGGGCAACAAAAAAAAAAAAAAACCATCCAGAGTCATCCGAGTATAATGATTTTACCACGTTTAGTCATAAACTTTCAAATTGATCACATATGATCATTCGACTTTTAAATTATTATCATATGTGGTCCAAGTTAATTATTAATGGTCTTTTAACTATCAAATTTTAACCAGCCATAGTCTGGTCACATTTTGAAAGTTGAGGACCATGAGTAGTTAACTTGGATTAAGTATTGTAACAATTGAAAATCGAAGGATTACGAGTGCTCAATTTGAAAATTTAGGATTAAACACGACAACCATTATACTGGAAGAGTGGGAGGACTCCATATGGTATTAACTCTATAAAAGAACATGGAAAACTCATAAGACACTGTTGCCCTGATCCGATCCTTAAAATAACCTTGACCCGAACTCGACCCAATTATAATCTTGCGGCTTCCAAGTTCCAAGTCCGTCTTCTTTAGCAATCCCGTACTGCTTTATTGCCAAAGTTTAAAGCTGAGCCCTAATTTACTCCATAATCTGCAAATTCTGCTCTTATTATACACCAACTATATATGCACACACAGCTAGATTCAGCCATCTATAGATAGCATATAATACGATACAATATTGTTATTAAGTGTGTGTATGAGAAGAATGGAGAACGGTGCTTTGAATCGAGGGAAAATCGCCGTGGAGGATATGATATCTAAGCTCAAAGACGACGGGGATTACGATCGGCTCCGTCTCAAAATCGTCCGAAAAGTCAGAGATGATGTGAGTGCACCGTATACATGATGGACAGTATTCTCTTTCCTTGTGTTAATTTATTTTGATTTTTTTTTTGTTTCAATTATTTACAGTAATCGTAAATTTTAGCATGAGAAGCCATGTGGCTTGAATGGTTGAATCATGATTTCAGTGTGGTATGAGTTCCAAAAGAAAAATAGTATTCACCTTGGTTTGTTTGTTTTTACAAATGAGCAATGTGGTTAACTGGTGCTAAATAACACGAGTAGTAAGACATAAGGTAGATGGGGAGAACAAATTACAGGCTTACATATTGAAAATTTAATGTGTATGCATTCAGGAATTAAATTGATTGCTATTTAGTTGTCTTGGTTGAGACTGAAAAAGTAAATACATCTAGTCAAATGAGTAGCAGCTTAGTGCAAATGTAGGCTTACTAATTAGTAATTACTGTGACTGGTAAATATGGGAACTTATTTTCAATGTTAGGATTGCCAAATACAGTGATATGATTTGTAAGGGGATGACAGATTCTGCATGGTAATTGGGGCTTTAATTCTAGTTAACTCGTTATCAAGGTGTTGATGAATGTGGCCAATTTATGGACTAGGACTAGGGAATAAGGTTAAGGGATCATGATGGAGTTGGGTGATTATCTTTGCTTTTCTTGTTATGTCTTATGGTTTTTTGTATTCAGTAATTGGCCATCATTTTTAGTTTTAAAAAGTTTACATTTTAGATGTAGAATTGGTTGCTTGAGGTTAGAAAAAGGCTTGATGTGCATTCTTGGTTGATGAAAAGTTGAACGGGAAGTAGGGTGAAACATATACCTTTTCACACGATGACACTGTTACAGATGTATCCTTCTTGTATGTATAAATTTGTAATGGAGACAGATTTTAATAAAAAGAGAAGTTTTCATATTTGTTGAGGAGATTTTTGCCTGGACTTCTTTCCATCATGCAATAACTTAAACATCACTACATGCTAAGTTTGTTATTCACGAACAGGTATTGGAAGAACATATTCTTGGCTTCTTAGAACAAGATCACTTAATGTGATGTGTGTGAATGCGTTGAAGAATCTAGCTGGTTGTTTAGCTGTCGACTCCAAACAAAAAGAGAACTTAGGAAGCACACTTACCAAAACACTTGCATCCTCTTATAGGATTGTTGTCATTGTAGTTTTCCTTGTTTGAATTAGATTTTCTATCTCATCCACCAGTACATCTTCCTACATTATCTGGAAGAGCACACAATTATCTTAAATTATGGAATTTTATTCATAGGTCCAATTTTGAAATATTTGATGCTCAATTGGTCAATACATTTTCTTTTCTTTTCCCTTATAGTCTCTATTTATCCCAGCACATGCTTAATTGATTAGCATGCATCCCACACCAGCTATATCTCACACATATTTACTGTTAGGTTTATCAGTTTATGTTCTCCACTTTTTGTCCTCAACTTTAAAATTGGAAAAAATTTAGTTCTTCAACTTTAATAGTTTAGACACTTCTGATCCTGTGGTCAAATGTTTCCTGCTAAATTTGGATGGATCAAGTGGGTCAAAATTTGGAGGGTGTTTTTTGTACTTTATTATCGAAGTTCTATTGCTAAGGACTTCCACTGTCTGGAAAACCTAATCCCTGCTATTCCCACAGGGAAGTGGCGTGAACTCTTCTAAAATCATACTACTGAACAACAATTTCATCAGATAATTAATCTAAAATTCTCACTGAACTATAGATTTACAATCATGTACTTGGCATATTCTTAAGACTTAAAAAAGGAACACTCATTTTTGCATGGTAGTATAATTTTAGGTGAGCTCAATAATTTTTTTTTTTTTTGATGGGGATAAGGTGCTTCTAGGGTAGTTGAGTTCTTTAGCAATGGAGAACTGCAGATTGAGAAATTCTTAATAAAATGACAAATATGCCCTCCAAGTTTTGTTTATTTTTCCATCCAAATCTAAAAGAAAATCTAACAGCATTACCAAAAGTGTCCAAAAAATAAAAGTTGAAGGACTAGTTCCTTGAGTTCAAGTCTATATGCTAGAGCCAATGGGTTTGTCTAAAGAGAAATGGTCCTGTATCTCCTAGTTGGGGTGTGATCCTACATCAGTTAGGTATGATTTAATGTGCCTTTGCATAGGTCCCTTCAGGTATCTTGCTATAAGATTTTGGATCAGGAGTATTGGATATATATGCTCTATTCCATTATATAATATCATTAATATGAGTTTGATTGTTTAGTTATGTGCCACCGTACATGCTTTTTCCTGAACCCTTCCCCTGAAATAATAAGTGTGCATGTGTGCGCGTGCATGTTAGTGTGTATTTGTGTTCTAACAATGACATAGTTTGTTTTAGGAGGATTTGCGGAATAGCATCATGTCGACTTTGAGGCAATCAGAAGCACTTAATTGTCCAAGTGCAAAAAGAATGAAACCAAGGCAGCTTTCTGATGCCATATATCAAGAAGTTGGGTAAGTTGCTTGTTTTTGAGTGGTTTTGGATATTGGGTTCTATGGGCTTGGTCATAAAGGATTGCATTACATTTTCTAGCCTATTTTTTTGGGTAAATCTATTGTGCTCAGAGGCATGGTCCCTAATGTGGTATGACCATACATCATAGAATTAACCCTATTTTTTAGGTTGTGGATTGTTAATTATCATTGCAAAAAACATAGCAGGATTATTAATGACTTGCTGAATTTAGCATTTCTCATCTTTTAGTCTAACCTTTGCTTTGTTTCAAATCATAGGACTAAAGTCATGAGTGAAATTTCTGACGGTATCTGGAAGGTAATTAGATCTGGGGAAGGCATGAAGAATGAAATAACAGAAACAGTACAATCCGTTTACAATAAGTTAGTAAACCCAAATGTAAATGAAGAAGGTCAAACATCTTATGGGCCAAACTTGCACTCAGCTGAGAAGGGAGTTGAAAGTAATGGTCATGCTACTTCTTCAGCATGTGAAACCAATGGTACACTATCTAATAGTGCGCCAAATGAAACTCCTGGTTTAGCTAGGTCCGATTTAGGTCAGAATAGCAAAAATAACCACAGGGAACCAGGGATGCCTGTGCCAAATGACTGTAAAGCAAGAGAGGAATACAAGTTAGAGACCCAAGGCTCAGCACATTGTTCAGATCCCAACGATGAGGATACAAATGCACCTCCTCCTGGGTTTTCTAATGTCATGGAGCATAAGCAGTCAAGTGATGTCAATGATGAAGACCCTGATGTACCTCCAGGTTTCGGTTAATGTTTCTATTCTCAATGGTGAACAAGGTTTTAGCCATGACATGAGCATATCATTGTTGTATCAATTATTAGAGCTCATACTGGAACTCATCAAAGAGCTGACAATGTTTATGAACCAAGGTCAGATACTCAATTTAGTGAGAAGCATGAATGAGATGATCTCTCCAATACTCTTAGTATCAAACTCCAAGCTCTTAATATATAAGAAATATATCATGACAAATTGTTACATCAACTACATGTTTTGTCTATTTTATATACATATATTAGTCTCTTAATTTTGCTATATTTTAGCATTGTAGAATTCTTTTTAGATTTAGCTGTCTGTACCAAATATTTATGACAAAAGTAGAAAATTTTCATTTTTACTGTTACATTTGTTATATGATTTTGGTCATATATTTGAACATGGAATGTACTCCTTTCCATTAAATTGTTATTCAAATTCTCATTGGTTTTTCTAGGAGATAGTGGCCTGGAATCGACAAACCCAAATGCTAAATGCACACATACCCTGTTGATTGCTCCAATAGAAGCTTGATTAGAAGGTATAATTAGCAATTTCCTTTAATTTCAAGAATTTTCTTTGTTGCTTATGTAGTTGTGTGCTTTTTCATTAGTAATTAATAACTATGCCTGTGAATTTGGCCAACAGGCAAATCACTACTTGAATAGGAACAAGGAAGAAGGATGGTTACTGGTTCAGTGGTTGGACCTCGATCCCTCGTGCTTCATGGACTCCATAACAATGCCAAATCATAATTGTGAGTAATATTCATTATTTCAATGTTCTTTGGGCTTATTGGTGGAAAAAAGACCTCAAATTTTTATGTCTTTGGACAATTAGATCTACAATTTTAAATTTTAGTAATTTGATATCAACGATCTACTTATCTAGCCCTAAATATAATTCAATTATCTTCTTTTAGTTATTAACTGAAGGTTATAATATTTGAAGTTAGACATTTTGATGCATTATATATATATATATATATATATATATACATATATATATATATGATATGTTGTACTCTAATTTTTTAAAATAATTTGTGTGCCAGCTCAATAAAATTGGGTTCGATTATATATTTTCTTGGATTGTATGAAATAGACATTTTGATACATTATATTTTTTTAAGTACTCCATAATTTTTTAAATAATTTGTGTGACAACACAATTTTAGATTAGATATTTTCCTGGTTTATAGAAATTATAATTGTTACTAATGCAAATATTTAATATTACTTTGTCAAACTTTAATGGTTTGTATATAATTGTTTGCATAAATTAGATATAAATGTTACTAAACATAACTTTTTGTTTTGTTTTTTTTTTTTGTTTTTGTTTTTTTTTTTGTTTTGTTTTTCTGTTTTTTTTTTGTTTTTTTTTGTTTTTTTTTTTTTTTTTTTTTTTTTTTTTTTTTTTTTTAAAGTTAAAAAGTCTAGATATAATTGTAATGCTTGTTTGTTTGTTTTTATTTTTATTTTTATTTATTTTATTTTTTTCATCAATAAGCCTTATTTGGAAGTAAATGTTTATCAATTAATGTGACATCTGAAATATAAATTCATCACAGCTTCAGAAAATTTTCATCACCGAAATGAAGCACACCAAACTTTGTGCACTAGGGGGATTGGTCCATATTATACCAATTGGACTTCGTACGCATAAGAGCTACTGAGTTATGTCTTGACCCAGAAAAGTGACAGGACTGAAGAAAATGAATTGGTGTAATGAATCATTTTTGGAATCATGTGTCTTGATTTTATTAGAGGATAAAGAGAAAGGAATATTTTTTTTTTTGAATGAATTAAAGTGTCATATTAGTAGGGGGTAAAAAATTGAGAGTATGTGAGTGGTTAACTACCCATTACAAAAGCAGCAAACCATGGTTATGATGCAGCACTTTAAGGTTTTGCAAGTATTTTTCGTTGTGGTTGTTTGGTTCCTGACTTCTTGGTGGATTTTATTTCAATATATATATGTATCTTATTGTGTGCTAGGTGGTGTTTTTAAGGCTTTGCACATTTTTGATTTATTAAATGCTGCACTTGAAAAATCTCTTATTTTAGAGTTGAAAAATGAATAGTACATCCCTTTAAGCAGCAATCACTGAGAATGAAAAGTAAATAAATTATGCATTAATATCGTCCCGCCATGGCAACAAATATTTGTGGGAACAGACATTACAGGCTAAGGGGCAAAGAACAGTAATCATAAAACTGACAAGTGGAAAAAGAACTAATGTAATTACAAGCTGTGCTAGATGAGTATAGTTGCAATGGGACTTCTAACATTGTGCTTAGCAGATTTCCACCTCAAAGCTCCTTGAACCACCGCCGGCACTTTCAACCTGGCCGCCTTCGACAAGCTAAATGTCACATTGTACGTGAGCTTCTGGTTCACCTTGGAAAACTGGAGTTCACGGGGCTCAACATTCACCTTAACACCAGGCGGTTCCAAAATTTCCACGGTATAAAATGACCTTGCTTCTCCAACATTGGTCACTGTTCTTGTATATGTCTGAGCAGTTGATTCCAGGACGATGGAAAACGAAGGATAGTTCAGTTGTGCTTCTGGAATGCTCATCACGGCTGAGCAATTCACCCTGCGTTGCAGAATCACCCCGACTTCCCGGTTCGTGTAGTTCAACCCGCAGAGATATGGCAGGTAGTCTTCGGGTTTGGTGTCGTAAACCAGCCCTGGATCATTTGCTTTGGAGGGGTTCACGTGTCCTGCGCCAATGGAGAAGACGCTGGCAGCCACGAGGCGCTGGTTCTGGATTGGGTTTTGTCCGTGGTTAACAATGTCTGCTGTTGTCATCATTGCAGACTTGATCATGGCCGGAGACCAATGGGGATGAGAGCTTTTCAGCAGCGCTGCAACTCCGCTCAGGTGTGGGCAAGACATTGAGGTCCCAGAGATTATGTTGAAGGTGGATTTTGAGTTGGGTTTGTTATCCACGGAGGTGGGCCACGGCGCTAGGATGTTAACCCCGGGGCCGATAATGTCAGGCTTCAGGATCCCGGGGCTTTCTCTATTGGGTCCCCTGGACGAAAACGCTGCAACTATCGGAGCATTCTTGTCCCCTGTGATTGTCCCTTTGAAAGCAAATGTAGCCACTGGGTTCGCCGTTGAGTTTATATAAGCCAGGATTTTCTCCCCGTCTGCATATGTTATGTCTATCGCAGGAATTACGTGAGCGGTAGCGGATGTTGTGATTCCGTACTCCTCATCTTCAATCAAGATCATTCCACGCCCGCTGGCGTTTTTCACCGCTTCCCCTTTCCCCCTTCTGTCAATAAATCCTCCGGTCACGCACACCACTATCTTCCCTCTAACGTCCGCGTTTTTGAGCGATTCGGTATCGCAGTATGGGGAGCTGGATTCATCGGTGGAGTTCTGACCGGGAAAGACGAGGGGCAACAAAGTTGAATTCAAATCCTTTGGTTGAAAGGCGGTTTCCCCGTGGAATTGCTGGCGGTTACCGAGAACGACGGCGGCGCTGAGTTTTCTGTCGACAGTACTGGCGCCCACGGTGAGCATCCATGGAGCTTCGTTGGATAAAGAGCCAATGAATGGGCCTTCGTTACCCGCGGAGGCGCTAACAAAAATCCCCTTTTCCATGGCGCTGTATGCCCCCAGCGCGATGTTGTCTTCATGGAAAGAATCCGACATTCCGCCCAGGGAAAGTGAGAGAATGTCAACTCCGTCCTCGATCGCCTTATCCATCGCCGCCAGAATCTGACTATCCGGGCACCCTATTTCATTACACACCTTATATATAGCCAAGTGAGCCAGCGGCGCAACCCCGGCCGCCGTGCCGTTAGCATTCCCGTTCACATTTGCGCCCCTCACGAAATTCCCGGCCGCCGTGCCCGCCGTATGCGAGCCGTGTCCATCCTCGTCGAACACCGACCTCCCCCCTTCGCTGAAACTCCTCGCTCCGATCACCTTATTATTGCACGCCGTGAAGTTAAGCTCGCATACCCCCTTCCATCTCGCCGGCGGCGGGGGCATCCCTTCATCGCTAAACGAAGGATGGTCACGCGCAATCCCAGTATCCAAAACCCCGATTATAACACCTTTCCCATAACTCGAATCTCTCCAGAACCCCATATTCTGCTGCAACCGCAAGAACCCTGGAGAATGGGTAGTGTGCAAAGGCAAAATCCTCTCCGGCGCGGCGGATATAAACCCGTCCTTGTTCCCCATTTCTTTCACTTCCTCCGCAGAAAGTTTCGCCGCAAACCCCTTCATAACATTCCGGTACATAAACACCATCCGCGACTTGCCATAGCCGCCGCCGGCTACGGTGGTCGGCAGGAATGATTTATACCAGTGTTCTAAATCGACGGATGATGATGACGATGACTGAGTGGAAATTCTGCTGTCAGGCGACTCCACTCGAACAATGTAAGTCTCAAGTTTGCTGGCAATAGTTGCCGTCGAACAAAAACAAAGTACGGAAAGGATTAAAAACATTCTGAAGAATTTCATGTTTGGTAACTAAACAAAAATGCAAGAACAGAGGAATTTGGTTGATGATTAATTGGGTTGTGCTATGGTGAATTATATAGTAGCATTATTAGCCTTTCATGCATGATTGACGATGACTATGACGACGTGGAAAAAAGCTAACCTGGGACCTTATGTCGTTTGCTCCTTTACGCGTTAATCCAAACGTTAACGAAAACTCATGGAATATTACGAGTTTGCAAGTTGCCGATCAACTCCGTGAATCATGCACAATCTGTCTTGACTCTTGACGAGACATTATGGTTTAGCCAGTCAACAGTTTGTATTTTGGGGCACTGGATGGGGCAGAATTAAGACTAAAGGCTTATTAATCAGTATAGTGGGGATAGGATAGAGATGTGATTTAAAATCATCATATTTTTGTTGAAGCACGTACTAAAAAAAGACGCGTTAGAAAAAAAGGATTATTCATGGGAAAGCTAATCTTCCAAAGGTTCTTTTAGAGCATCTTTCACAACAATAACTTTTTGTTGGACTTTTTGTTTGCCAAATAGAAGAGAGTGAAGGGGAGAGAAAGGAAGAAAAGAAAAAGAAAAAAAAAAAAACAAAACAAAAAACGTATAAAAAAAAATTGTTTACCTACCCACTAGGCTACTGGTGTGCAAAACGCAAACAACCATCTTTATTTATTTATTTTTTACGTCACTCCCTCTAAATATCAAGAAAATTCATTTATTCTATAAGCAACTTCTACCCTCTCTTTCAGACTCTCTCATCCAACTCACCAAAAATCTGACAAAAAAATCTCCAAAAACTCTGTTAAAGTTGCTTTTAGTTAATCTTGCATATATACTACTTTTCTTCTAATTATGTATCATATAAGCAAAATATTTTTTTTGGGGTATAAAATATCATTAGTTTTATATAGTAATAGGTTGTATATAGTCTTTTTCTCCTTTTTGTTTTTAATTTTATTTTTTTCACAATAACTCTATAAACTCTTTCTGAATTTCCTCCTTTTGTTGTTGTCTACATGCAAGATCTATATATAGTGTTGGAGTTACTTTGAATTGTTGGCTCAAAACTTGAACAATTTAAACTTAAATTTTGATTCAATGGTTATTGATAGAAGTGTATAATTGTTTTTTAACAACTTCCAATTCTAATGATTTCCAGCCTTGGTTAGCCACTTTTCACTATTTTCTTTTTTAGGCGGCGAGGAAAATTCGACATTTGTCACTATTGTTAACATAATTTATGGCTTTTCTTTGTACTTTTTGAATGTTTAAAGCATTTTTCTTTTCATATTTAAAAAATATCCTCCTTGATTTATGTGTCAACAACCTAATATGATACTAATGTTGAATGTGGTGGCATGGGTTCTTCAACTCTACCTTTCTCTAAAGTTTACTTCACTAGTCTTCATTGACTTTGACTCTACTGCTTTGTGCATGATCATATTCTACTGCTTTGTGACTTTATTAAAAGACTTGGCAAATAATTAAAGAAATTTCTAAGGTGTTCAATGACGCCATTGTCCTTTTGTAGTAGAGGTGACCAATGTCCGTGCCTGGACGATCAATCCCGGACCTAAATGGAGAAAGTAGCTATGAACAAATACTACACTGTAACCGAGTCAGTAGAACTCAAAAAAAAAAAAAGATTTAACCCATTGACATTATTAGTTAATAATCAAAATTATATCTAATTGAGTCACTATAACTTTTGGATATAATAATATTAATCACTCCATAATACACAAACACACACCTATGGTTGCACTCCCATGAGAACCACCCTATGTGAGAACATGAGGACTAATCTAGACCATTAAATCAGATTGATGCATGACTGAGATTAAAAGGAACAAATGACACACATTAAGGAAACAATCCACTTTAAATATTAGAAAATATACAATTAGGGGGTAAATCAATCTTATAAGAAGTTGTGCATTCTTATACAGAATGTCATGCATCGATAACTCTTTAGTTGTGCACTCAAACACTGCTTAAAAAAAATCCGATGATGAACATCCCAATGTCCTATGATGCACATCACTAAGTGCACTAATGTATAATGCACATCTCACTAGTCTACGATGCACAACTCACAACACTATGTTGTATAACCAGCACACCTGAATGCACAACAGTACTACCTAGACGTGTGTACATATACACCAACAACCAAATATAGACAATATTATACACAAATGAACGAGCTTAGCAAAAAAAATATTGATTATTTTCCATGGACGAACATTCGATCGATGATGAAGAAATCGAGTCTCCAAATCACAACGGTGATGATCCAAGAAAATAGGAAACAAATTTGGTAATAAAAAATAGAAAAAGACACTACTACCTCCACTTTAACAAAATAAAAAATAAAAAAAAAATAGATCAATCCATGTCATTTTAGCGAATCAAATCTGGGCCACTAAAAAAAACCAACGCACAAGATTAGTCTCATGTTCTCACATTAAGGTTGATTTTCATTTGAACGCAACTATATATAGATTTTGGATCATGTGAGGACCTATCATTTGGCGAGGACCCTGTAGACTAATCCAGATCATCAATTTGGAGTGATCTAATGGCTGTGAATGCAACTGCACAACAAAGTGGACGGGATGCACAACAATCACACTATGAATGCACAACAAACTGAGACCGAATGCACAACAAACTGAACGCCAAAAATTAAATCTATTGCATAGAATTAATCACAACCATTAAATTATTTAAATCAAAGGATCAGATAAGTCCATAAGGTTCTCACCTAACTATAGGTCCTCATTTGATCCTTAATATATATATATATATATATATATATATATATATATATATGTGTGTGTGTGTGTGTGTGTGTGCGCGCGCGCGCTAAAGACCTTGTGGTGCATGAAGTGATTATTCCAAGTGGGAGGTCATGGGTTTGAGTCTCACTGGAGGCGATATTAAATTGTTGGGCTTCAGTAGAAATTAAACTTCCACTGCATTTTTTTTAAAAAGCTGATCTGGTGTGTTCAATTTTAATTTTTCTTCAACAGACTTGTTCAATTTTTTCTTCAAGAGACTTGTGCTCATATGATCCAATATCCCCCGTTCTCTCTCTCTCTCTCTCTATATATATATATATATACACACGCGCGCGCGCACGCACATATACATACTCTCTATCTCTCTTACAAAGTTAATTCTTTTTGTTCAAAATAAAATTTAAACCATTAACCTCAAAACTAAAAACTAATAATATTTTTTATTCAATTGAAAATTTTAAATGAATTGTAATATTAAAAATTTATAAATACTTGTAATGTTTATAACATCATTTGAATTTGATTTTATAGCACTAAATTATGTTTAGATTAATAAATTTCTTAATACATTATAAAAATTAATAACTTATAAATATTATAAATTGTATAATAAACTTTATTTGATTTTTTGTCCCTAAATTATCTTAAATTGATAAATTAAAAATTTTATAAAAGACGTTCAATTTGAGTTTACGGTTAATAAGTAGAAATATTAAGATGCATACGTATCCTTAATAATTTTGAAGAATCAAAACTCACATAGTTGAACATCTAATATGCAATAATTGACTATTAACGAGTAAATGCAAGGTTTCAAGTAAAAAATGTATGGGTCACACTTGTGTGAGACCGTCTCACTGATCCTTATTTGTGAGACGGGTCGGGTCGGGTTGAAGCACCGTACAATTGTCATACTTATATGCTTAAATATAATACTAATCAGGAATACAATTTTTGTTACTTATAAGAGAAAAATATTTCATTTTTCATAATAAGTAATGTTGACAAATGCTCCTTACTTATAAGGGAAAATATAATACTTTTGAGGAAAAATATAATACTTTTAAACCGAAATGTAAAAGTATTGTATTTTCTCTTAAAAGTATTAAATTTACCCTTATAAGTAACAAAAAATTTATTCCTGATTAGTATTACATTTGTGCGTATAAGTATTATATTTCCATCTTGATCTGACCCGCCTCACGGTGAGACGGTCTCACACATGTTTTTGTCAAAATGTATATATAGATATAGTGTTAGAAGAAACATTATCTAAGGAAGTTGAAAACACTTTATTTATTAATTCAAACTCATCTAGGCCAAAGTCGGGGCCTGGGTCCGGGCCTAATCGTGCCTGGGCTGTGCTTAGATTCTGTCCTAGGTCAGTTATGAGCTAGTCTCGGGCTTTTTTAATAAGACTTGGACTGGCCCTATACAATCCAATCTCGGTTTGGCCTAGGCTCGATGAAGCCCAAGCTTAGTGGTTTTTGTGTGTGTGTGTGTGCGCGCAGATTCAGGGTTAGTTCGGTCCAGAAGCGATCCGTGGCCACCTCTACTAGTTAATTGCGAACACTTATTCGTACAATATCCAATGTAACCTAACATATCATGTATGATTGTATCGAGTACAAGAAGCCCCAAAGGCCCACACCTTAAAATTTTCCTATATTTTTTTTCAAAAAAAAAAAATATTCCTATTATTAATTGTAATGAAACTTTATAATCTTTAATTATTGTATATGTATTAATATGACTAGCAATTTTCTGCTTAATTGGACCGACCCAACGTGCACGATGATTAGTTTAATATGATAGAGTTTAAACTTTAAAGATGTCATTTATAGTCGTTAGGGGCTTAGGGATTGCTCAGATGGTCTAACAAAAATAAATTATTTTATATTTATTAACTAAGTAATATTTGTATAGTTTGCGTAGGTTGACTTGGTCAACTGGTAATTACCCCCATTTTAAGTCATAGACTTTGCTTTTTTGACCATTGAACTGAAGAAAATTTAATTAGTGACTTGTCATAACTTCGCCATTAAGTATTTAACCAGTATGTGGATTACATGGAATTTCAAACTTTTCTTTCTTCTTGTAAATTGATTTAATAAATAAATTCGATCATTTGGTCACACTTGTGTGAGACCGTCTTACGGATCCTTATTCGTGAAACGGGTTGGGTCGGGTCAAAATACCATGCAAATGTCATACTTATATGTGCAAATCTCATACTTATATGCTCAAATATAACACTAATCAAAAATACAATTTTTGTTACTTATAAGAGAAAAAGTAATACATTTTTCATAATAAGTAATGTTGACAAGTGCCTCTTACTTATAAGGGCAAATATAATACTTTTAAGGGAAAATACAATACTTTTACATTTCGATTTAAAAGTATTACATTTTTCCTCAAAAGTATTACATTTACCCTAATAAGTAACAAAAATTTTATTCCTGATTAATATTACATTTAAGCATATAAGTATGACATTTGTGCATATAAGTGTTACATTTGCATCTTGACCTGACCCGTCTCATGGTGAGACGGTCTCACACAAGTTTTTGCCTTTGGTTTGGTTTTATACCAAGTTATATATATATATATATATATATATATATATATATATATATAAAGAATCCCGGTCATATGCGGTTAATGTCTGGCGTGCGGTCATGTAGTCTAATATATGTCGTTTGATTATTGTCATCTAACGGCGGCCAACATCTTAATACACTACGTATCACTCAAAATGCACCACATAACACTAAAAAATGCATCACAGAGCACTTATAAATGCACCACGCTAGCACGTAATACATCCTGCTAATGGGTCTATTGAACCTGTCGACGGGTTTGACACCCCCGTTGAATGCGCCACACATCACTAAAAAAATGCACCACAGAACACTAAAAAATGCACCAAACAACACTAAAAAATACACCACAAAATTAGCACGAAATGCACCCCCGATGATGAGTCAATTGAACCCGTCGACGGGTTTGACACTCCCATTGAGTGGTGCAAAACTAAGTGTAGTACAGATCAATGCACTACGTATCACCAAAAAATGCACCATAGAGCAATTATAATGCACCACACACTATCACGTAATGCACCCCGATAACAGGTCTATTGAACCTGTCGACGGGTTTGACACCGCCGTTGAGTGGTGCAATACAGATCAATGCACCATGTATCACTAAAAAACGCACCACATAGTACTTAAAAATGCACCACACACTAGCACGTAATGCACCACCGATATATACATGGTGCGATAAATTACGAAATTGCCACCGCATAATTTCTCTTCTTCATTGGTTTCTAGCCGTTTGATCTCAGCTCATCCTATGGTTCTAATATATCCGCATGACCGCACGGGAGATTAAGGCCGCACGCGATCTCAGCTATATATATTAGACTTGGATTTTAGACTCCGGTGCTACGGATTACATCATTTTTTTCACTTGATTATTTGATGACTATCGTGATGCTCATGGAGCTGAGGTTAATCTGCCTACTGGGAGTACGGTTGTAGTTAAACATATTGGCAGTGTTAAATTCAAAAAAGAATTGTGGATGAAAGAAGCTCTTCACATTCCGTCTTTCAAATTTAATATCATATCTGTCAGTAAGCTTTTACAGGATGCGTGCAATAAGCTAATGTTCATGTCCAATTAGTGTGTAATTCAGGGGGCACTTGGTATGAAGATTGGTTTAACTAAACTACAGAATGGATTATATTTGTTGATTGAACCTCAAAGCCTACATGGGACTTTCACAGCTTTGCAGTACATTGTAATAACAATGAGGTGTGGCTCCAAAGATTAGGTCATTTTCCAATAAATAAAATGCAATTTTGGAATGATAACACTGTTTCTCCTGTTAAAAATATGGCTTGTGATGTGTGTCATTTTGCTAAGCACAAGTGTTCCCCATTCCTTTCAAACCAAGGCGCGGATGGGTTCAATAAACTTTTTCCTACCTCTTCATTCTCCCTTCACTTTTCCTTCTCTGTTCTCGGATTCCATCTCCGTCATGGTATCAGAGCTATCACTTTTCGCGTTTCATTCTCAAGGTCGTAAGCTTCACATCAATAATATCAAAACCCATTCTCCCTACACTTTTCCTTCTTTATTCTCGGATTCCATCTCCGTCATGGTATAAGAGCTACCACGGCTATCCTCCGGGATGGATTCCGGGATTCAAGTCGAAGGGGAAACAAACATCAGCAACTCACTCTGACGGAGACTCTGGAACTACTATTGATCAATTACAAAAATTGATTACTTCTCCTCAAGCTCAGGTTGGGCAACCCTCAGGTGTGAATATTGCAGCTACTGTCACTTTGATTAAAAAATTCAATGAGGAAGAGTCTGCAACCGAATGCAAGTTTTATGGTTCTCACATTAATTCAATTATTTTGAATGCCTCTACTTGGATTTTAGACTCCGGTGTTACAGATCACATCATTTTTTCACTTGATTGTTTTGATGACTATCGTGATGCTCATGGAGCTGAGGTTAATTTGCCTGCTGGGAGAATGGTTGCAGTTAAACATATTGGTAGTGTTAAATTTAACAAAGAACTGTGGTTAAAAGATGCTCTTCACATTCCGTCTTTCAAATGTAACATCATATCTGTCAGTAAGCGTTTACAGGATACGTGTAGTAAGCTAATGTTCATGTGCGATCAGCGTGTAATTCAGGGGGGCACTTGGGATGAGGATTGGTTCAACTAAACTACAATATGGGTTATACTTGTTGATTGAACCTCCAAAGCCTACGTGGGACTTTCATAGCTTTGCAGTACATTTTAATAGCAATGAGATGTGGCACCAAAGATTAGGTTATTTTCCAATAAATAGAATGCAATTTGAGAATGATATTAGAGTTTCTCCTGTTAAAAATATGGCTTCTGATGTGTGTCATTTTGCTAAGCACAAGCGTTCCCCATTCCCTTCAAACCAAACCTCTTCCTACCGCTTTATTTCGCACGTTCATATCTAAACTGGGCACACAAGATGTGCATGGTCCAGTTTAGGGGGGTGTCAGAGGATGAGGCCGAAGTTGCCAGCTAAGAGGGGAAGATATTTCTAAAAGGGCACATGCGTCCTTTCCATCTTTGGGTGTAATTGCTTTCATCACCTTTACTCTGTATATATTGCTTTCCCGCTTCATTTTCAGGGTTGTAAACTTCACTTCAATAATATCAAAACACATTCTCCCTTCACTTGTCCTTCTCTGTTCTCGAATTCCATCTCCGCCACTACTACCAAACATGCAAAATACTTTCACGAAAACCCATTATACTCATTCCGATTTTGATTCTCATGTGCGAACTAAACACACCGTTAGAGTGCATTGATTTCTACTTTCTACAAGAACATTATTATCAAAATTTTGGACTTTTAACCAAACATGCCATTAAAGCTTCACGTATTGTAGTGGCCTTCGCTCCTTTCAGGTAGAAACTCCATTCCATACTACATATTTTGGTGCTTTGAAGCTACCAATACGGTATCTCAGGACCCATCCAAATCTTATTCTTCTTCTTCCAACATCAATTGCAACATCAAGTTTAATTTGTTTACATACACTTTGTATCATCCAAATCAAATGCGCCAATAAAGTTAAAAGTGAGTACAGTTCCTATTATTAATGTTACGGAGTATATATTATATATGAGTTAATTCCAGCAATGGTCCTCTGACTATGTTGATTTTTCAAAATTAGTCCCCGACTTTTAATTTGGACAATTTAGGTCCCTTGATTTTCAAATTCTTTCCAATGTTGGTCCTTTTGTCAAATTTTAGTTAAATTGAGGTCAAATGAAGGGATAAAATTGTCCGTTCACATGTTTAGTGTATTATTACTCGTATTTTTCCTATCCTATACGCTGTATATATGAATATAATCTCAGTCGAAGTCTCAACCGAAGTCATATAATCTCATTCGATGTCTCTTTGACTGATATTATATTCATATATATAGCGTATAGGACAGAAGAAATACGAGTATACAAGTGAACAGACGATTTTACCCCTTCATTTGACCTCAATTTAACCAAAATTTGACGAAAGGACCAACATTGGAAAGAATTTAAAAGTCAAGGGACCTAAATCGTCCAAATTAAAAGTCGGGGATTAATTTTGGAAAATCAACATAGTCGGAGGACCATCGCTGGAATTAACTCTATTATATATCATTCACGATACTATATTTTAAAATAGAATAAAACACATTGTCCAAGTTGATCACTTGGATTGGTAATCACAAGATTACATGTTCAACTTTTAACTCGACCAGCCTAGTTATCCTATGTATACCATCGGATAACGACTGCAAGTTTCCCCTGTCATTCAACTATTAACAAGAAAAAAACAAGGACTAAAACCACAATCAATACAAGAAATAAATTCTTACTTCATAGGGCCAATGATATATAAAGGGAAATTTTACTTTATGAAATGGATAAGAGCATGAGTTTCAAACTCCATTATTAACCTAAATTAAGCATGGAGGAGTAACATACTAACAACTCATTCAATGGAAATCCAAATCACAAACAACAATATAACAACCAAAGGAAATCAACCAATGAAAACAACAAAAGCAAGATAAGGAAGAGCTAGATAGCTGCGCTGCGCTGTTGGTGTGTGATTAAGCCAGGAACATGAAGAACAGCACGCCGCAGACCGCTGCAAAACTCCAGGCAGCAAATTTGGAGGCGGCGATATCGGAGGCGGCGGAGGGCGCCGGGGAAGAGGGCGGGGAGGTGGGGGGCTGAGAAGGAGCACCGGCTCCTCCAGCTGGTAAAACATTGATGACAAGCTTCATGCCTCCAGCATTACAGTGATCGCCAACACCGCAGATGTACCATTTCTTTCCTTCTTGCTTCAGCTCTATCGCATCGTTTCCGCTCTTTAACGGATCGCTGCCCAATGGCGGCTTGCAGTCTTTGAACCCAGCCCCGTCCACTTTGAAAACATTGTGTGATCCTGGAGTGTACTTGAAAACTGCATCCCAAAACAATCAAAACGGTAATAACCCACTTTTTGTTTTAATGTTTCAAAGCGTGACATGTTAGTCGGGAACAAAAAAAAAAGTATAAAGTAAGAGTAATAAGTAATCCGTAATTTCGCTATAAGCCCTGTTTGGTAAATGACTGTTAGCTGATTAGGTTAGTTGTTTAGGTTAAAAGGTATGATTTGTTGATAACATTTGTTGATTGTAGAAAGTTGTTTGATAGATTAGCTGTTAGCTGATAACTATTTGGTATAATTTCTTTTATCAAAATACTAATTGAAAATGCTGCTTTGAGTAGCCTTTTGAATTTTAGCATTTTGGAGTTAAAAAAACTTATTAACCAAAAAGATCAAATAAGCCAAAATTGACTGATAGACTAATTATTTACCAAATATGACCTTAGTAAGGGACAATTTCAGTTATTAATCTCACTTTTTAGTTATCAATAGAAAGGAAGAATTACCAAGTCTATCCCCAACATGGAATTCTTTGCTCTGGGCCCAAGCTGCATAATCGAAGTTGTTATTCTTCCAACCATTGTCATCTCCCACAATGAAATCTTCACCCAAAGCTGGAGCTACAACTGCTGCAATAACAGCTAATGCAATCAAGAAAGCCTTATTGGTCGCCATGTGATCTGTCTCAGATAGCAAGCTAGAAAGCTTTCTTGATTGGTTATTTCAAGGACTTGTGAGTGGCTATGGGTGTTGATTTATGAACGTATTTATAGGGAAGTGAAACTGAGCGCCTTGCAGGCCGGCTCTCATATGGCTATGTATAGTAAGAGTACGATTTTTGGCCAGCAAAATTGGTTTTGACGTCTTAGGAATAACGACAGGGATGTTTGTATACTCCAATGATGTTTGTTGTTTGAGATGAGAATATGCAGAGGGACTTAGTCAAGTTCAAAGCGCGGTGATTTGTCTTTCTTTCCAATTTTCTGACACTTGAAGGAAAATCCAAATAGCCATATATTTCACACAATGCAAGTTTGTTGCATTTATTTAAGATGAACAAGACAGATGGAGACTCAAATTAAACTAGATTTTTTTGTTAATATCCGATTTAGTCCTCGACTATAGTAGTTTTTCTTGATTTAGTCCTAAATGACTTTTTGTGCTTAATTAAGTCCTCGACTAAGATGGTTTTACCCAATTGAGTCCTCGACTATTAGAATCAAGGACTAAATTGAGAAAATTCAGTATAGTCGATGACTAAATTGGGTAAAACCACTATATATAGTCGAACACTAACTTGGGTAAAACAACTATAATTGAAAATTAAATTGGGTGTTAATAGAGGTGAAATTATCACGTTATTTTAACAGAGGACTCAATTGAGAAAACCATCAAAGTCAAGGACTTAATTAAGCACAAAAAGTCATTTAGGACTAAATCGAGAAAAATCACAAGAATCGATGACTAAATTGGTTATTAACTCCTAGATTGTTTGTTATGCCCCTTATTAAGTTCCTGAGATAAAATTAGGTATCTTGGTATATCATGGTCACATGTGTCTCGACTAATAATAAATTGATAAATTATCATTTTAAATAGTAAAATGAAAATCAGTTATAAGATATCAATTCGGTGAGAAAAATAAATAAATTATAACTTTCACTTTACTATTTGATGACGGTGTGTATATCAAGGGGCACGATCTAATGCGAACGGTCACCCAAGAGAGAAATAAGAACCATTCACCGCCGTTCACGTGTCCAAATCAACAAATCTGATATAATTTTAAAAAAGCGACACGGTGGTATTTTCGTAAATAACTCTAGCTTTGGTGTAAATAAATGTGTTATAAGTGCAAGTAGTTGGTGCACCTTTGCAAGTGAAAAAGTGCAAGTAAAATCACTTACAATTGCACATATTTTCACTTACAAGTGCAAGTAATTTACCTTGTTAACATTCGTACACCTAGGTGCAAATAATTATAACGTTAGTCGTTAGGTGCAATTAGTTATAGCCTTAGGTGCACTTAGTATTGATGCTCAGTGTACATTTTACTTGCACCTATAATACATTTTACTTGCACTTAGGTGCACTATATGAAACTTCTACTTGCACATTTGTAATACATTATACTTGCACTTCGATGTTCAATTATTTACGAAAATGTCACCGCATTTTTTTTAAATCAGTGTTTCTCATTTGTTAGATCTGGACACGTGGACAAATGTGGAAGTGAGATCCATTTTTGAAAGTGAGAGAGTATTGCAGAGATAAGGATAGCCTAGATGTCTGTCTTCTTAACTTTTAAGTCTCTATCACTACAAGATATGAATATTATTATTGGTTGCAAGTGGATTTTTCGTATCAAACGAAAAGAGGATGGCTCGATTGAGAGGCACAAGGCTAGGCTGGTGGCCAAGGGGTTTAACCAGGTACCTGGGCAGGACTTCTTTGACACGTTCAGTCCTGTGGTCAAGCCTACTACTGTTAGGTTACTTTTTTCCTTAGCTATTTCTTATGGTTGGGTCATTCGGCAGCTTGATGTTCACAATGCTTTTCTGAATGGTTCTTTGTCTGAGGTTTTCTATATGCGTCAACCCCCTGGTTACATTGATTCTCAACATCCTGATCATGTTTGTTTGCTCAAGCGTTCTTTGTATGGATTGAAAAAGGCTCCTAGGGCTTGGTTTAATCGTTTGCATGGATTTTTGTTATCTGTTGGGTTTGTAGCTTCCAAGACTGATGTCTCTCTCTTTCATTATTCAGTGGACTCTAATTTTATGTTTGTCTTGGTTTATGTGGATGATATTCTTGTTATGGGTAGTAGTCAGGTTTTGGTGTCCTATTTGTTGACAAAGTTGTCCACTGTTTTTAAAATATGAGATCTTGGTGAGCCTAGGTTCTTTCTAGGTATTGAGACTGTAAAGTGTAGTGGTGGTTTATTATTTTCGTAGCAGCGTTACATGCTTGGCATCTTGAAGTGTGTTGGTATTGCTCGTTGTCTACTCCTATTTCTCTGTCTCGATCTGTTCCTGTTCAGGCAGATCCCTATGATGATCCCACCAAGTACAGGAGTATCGCTGGGGCTCTACAGTACCTCACTGTCACGCGTCCAGATCTTTCCTTTGCAGTCAATCAGCTTTGTCAGCATATGCATGCTCCTACTGACCACCATTGGGAGCAGCTGAAGAGGGTGTTGATGTATGTTAAGGGCACTCTCTCCTATGGGATTCGCATTCAGCCTTCTAACTTGAGGGAGTTGCATGCGTTTTCTGATTCTGACTAGGCTGGTTGTCCTGAAGATTGCAAGTCTACCAGTGGGTTTGTTGTCTTCCTCGGGTCAAATCTTGTTTCGTGGGTGTGCAAAAAGCAGAGAACAGTTGTCAGGTCTTCTACAAAAGCTAAGTACAAAGCTCTTGCAGATGTGTGTGCTAAAGTCACTTGGATTTTGTCTCTTCTGCGTGAGTTTCAAATTGCTAATGTCTCTGTTCCTAAGCTTTGGTGTGATAATCTTGGAGCTACCTACATGTGTGCTAATCTAATTTTCCATGCTCTTACAAAGCATGTAGAGATTGATTATCACTTTGTTAAAGACAATGTTGCTACTGGGGATATTCATGTTAATTTTATCTCTACTAAGGATCAGCTAGCTGATATCTTCACAAAAGCTCTTCCTGGTTCTAGATTTGTTTTCATTAGAGACAAGCTACAGGTTGCTAGTTGATACATATGATTTTATACTGTTATTTGCCCTTACCTTGATGAATTTGAGGCTCGTTTGTGTGTTACGTTTGATCAATCTTAGTTTATTCACGCACGAGGAGCAAAGGAAGGATTTTCAGTCATCTTGGACAAGTTTTCGAAGCATATAAGAATCCACCCAAGGTCGGAAAGGAGCAACGGAGCACGAAAGGAGTCAGAAGGAGAACCAGGAGGCCGCCTCACGGCCAGCCTCCCGACCGTGATGGCGACCATGATCCCCAGTATTGGCCGTGAATTTTAATGAACTGTAACCATTTAGTAGTAGTGGAATTCAAACTCTTATTTCATTTTAAGTTATTCTTCACTATTTATGATTTAACAGATATGTTCTTGACCAATTTGATCTGTTGATTATTGACGCATGATATTATGATTAACTCTTATTTTTTGCAGAGTTCTACAACCAGTGTTCATCATTGCATGGTATGAGACCTCTCCCACACTAGTGCTCTCTCTTGGTTCATCTACAAATGGCCAAATACAGTCACACTGCTGCTAAGGAAAAGGATTAGCATATAGTTGTACAAACAAATATTACAGTCACCCTACAAGCTAGTTCTTTTTACAATGCTTTGAGGTCTAGTGGACCGATACTGCATAAGTTTTGGCTGAAGCTCCAGATTATGAAATCCAATAGATTATGTATTAATGTCTTTGATACCATTTCTAACGATGTTAGACTTTACAATGATATGCCTTTGTTATTGTTATTGAGTTTGAATTTCTTAATATAATATTTTTTTTCGATTATATTATTGAAGTACTATAGTATAGATTAATACAGATATGAGATATAAAATAGTGGCATATTTTTTAAAAAATATTTTAAAAATTTAACAACGGATAAAAATGGTAGTAAATTCGTAGCCAAACACCTTATAACAATAAAGAATGGCAATGAAATAGCGACGGAAATGAACGTTGCTATATCTAGCGACGGATATTCCCGTCTCTATTCACTTACAAATTTCGTCACAAGCAACGGATTTTTTGTTAGTTTAGCGAAGAAATTTCCGTCACTAAATTTAGCGACCGAATTTTCCGTCGTTATTTCCTCGCAAATTTTGTCATCAAATCGTCGTTGAGAGAGAAAAATAGCGATGGATTGTTTTCGTTTAGCAACAGATATTTCCGTGCAAAAGTTAGCGACGAAAAAACTTGCGTCGCTAAGTTCTAGCGAGGTGCTTTTTAGCGACAGACAAATCCGTCGCTAAATAGTTTAGCGACGGATTTCCGCTATTTAGCGACGGAATCGATCTGTAGTTATTTACGCAGTTTTTTTTGTACTGAGATGAAACCCCATTCATCTTTTTGAGACTTTGAACTACTTAAAGTGCATCACTTTCTACTTTCTACAAGAACATTATCAAGATTCTGAAATTTTAACCAGCTTAAAGCTTGATGTATTGCAGTGGCCTCCGCTTCTTTCAGGTAAAGGGGTGTTTGGTTATTGGCTTATCAGCCAAATTTTGGCTTATTTGACTAAGTTTAGCTGTTTGACCTACCAATAAGCTATTTTGAAGTGTTTGGTAAATGGCTTATTGGCCTTAGTTGATTGGGTTAATAAGCTGAAAATTGAAAAGCTAATGAGTGTAGCTTTTTGTATAAGCTTATTAGGATAAATGGGTATATTGACTATGTTATCCTTTGAAACCAATGAGAATTACTTTTAAATGGGTGGTGGGTTTGTTATTTAATAATAATAATAATAATAATAATAATAATGAAACAACGGGTGATGGGTTTGTCATTTTTAATAATAATAATAATAATAATAATAATAATAATAATAAAATTGAAAATAATTAATAAAAATTGTTTTAGAATATAATTTAATAAAAGTTAAATATACAAAAAGTAGTTAACTTATGTCCTTAAAAAAGTATAGATGATACCTAAGTTTTATAATTATTTATTCATAAGAGTTTATCTTTTTGTTATATTTAACGGTTGAAATAATACAATACACTCATATCCTTAAATGTCACTTTACATTCAATCAACTATTAGTAAACAGCTAATTTACCAAACAGTCTTTTATAACCAGCCAGCTAATACAACTAGCTGGTCAAACCAGTTAACGCAATCAACCATCAACTACTAACTAAATCAATCAGCTATCAGCTATCAGCCATTTGCCAAACACCCCAAAAACGTACTACATTCCAGGCTACACATTTTGGTTCTTAGAAGCTACCAAAACTGTCAGGGCCGACGCACAGGGCCCCCATTTTTTTGGGGGCCCCTATTTAAAAAAAAATTCTATATATATATATAGTATATAAGCATAACTGCGCAAGACCACAAGCCAAATCCCACAAATCTTAGGTAATATGCTTTCGAAAAGGTAATCTCTTTCCTTAATTTCACGCAATTCTATGTAGTTATATATACATTATATAAATAGTGTTAGGCATCCCTTTTCCGATTTTCTCCAATGTATTTAGGCAACTTCCTTCACCCTATGTATTTATATTAATATATTATGTATACAGTATATAAATATTAGATTATTAGTTTGATTCCATTAACATTAAGCATTAGTCATTACCGAAATTGTTGCATGATGTTTATTTACACAAATCTTACAAATAAATTACAGGATCACATACGAGTACGTAAGACGACAGACGCAGTTCGATAGGATTGAAGAATTCTTCTTGATCGTACAAAATCACAAATTTTTAAGTTCTTCAATTCTTTTAAAGGTAATTACAACAATTACTAAATATTTCACAATTTTTGTTTATTGTTTTATTTACATGACTTAATAATTCTTATTTCTGAATAATATATTCAAGAATTTGTTTCTTGATTAATTACTTGTTCATAGAGTTTCTAAATAAATTCTTTTTTTTTTCTTTAGGGTTTTATAATTATGTCTTCAAGAAAATATTCATATGGGTTTGAAAAGCGTAAAAAGAAAAGAAGAATTGAGCAACAAACTCAATCTCAAAAGAGAGCTCTTGAAAAATTCATTACAAAAGAAACTCAAATAGATGTGCAAAAAGATGATGCTAAGGAAAAATTGTTAGATGCTAATCTTCATATAGAAGATCAAGATGATTGTGAGATTGGAAAAAATTTAAATGATAGTGTACACAACGATGATAGGTACCATTGTGACAATGAAAATAATAAGAATGCTGATAGTTACGTTGTTTAGATGATACTCCTTATGAAATTTTAGATGTATTTTTTATACAATATTTATATTTTGAATTTTTGAAAGAACTTTTTGAACAATTATTATTTATATATACACATTACTTGAAAAAGGGGCCCAATTTAAAATATTGCACAGGACCCCATATTTTATTGGAACGGCCCTGAAAACTGTATCTCAGGACCTATCTAAATCTCACAATACTGGCTATATTTTAAAATAGAATAAAACACATTCAAGTTGGTCAGCTAGTTAATTTGGTAAACACAAGATTACAAGTTCAACTTCTAACTGAACCAGCCTATTGAGACAGGCTGATGGGTTTTGTTGATACTATTGAGGAATGGATTAAGGAAATGTGGACATTGCTATCCAGGGACATTCTTGAGATAGTGGTAATTGTGTGTTGGGCTTTGTGGGGAGAATAGGAATGACTTGGTATGGAATTCTAATTCGGTTGATCCAAAGAATTTAGTTCTTCATGCCAAGCTTTATGTCCACAATTGGAGATTGGCTCGACAAAGAGAGGATACCCCTCATCCGGATATTCCAGTTTTGCATCCTATTTATTGGCAGCCTCCACTAGCGTTTTATTTGAAGGTAAATATAGATGTGGCTATGGACGTGATGCATGGGAAGATGGGGTTTTGTTGGGTGGTGCGAAATGAGGCGGCTTTGGTGGTGGGAGTGGGCATGCAAATGGTTAAAGGTTTCTATTCGGTTCGTGAGGCGGAGGCAATGGGTGCTAGGGAGACGTTGAGTTGGATTAAGAGGAAAGGGTGGAGTCGGGTGTTGATTGAAGCAGACGTTCAACTTGTTACGAATGCGGTTTTAGGTGGTTTCAATATCACCCCCTCGGGTGCAATAATTGATGAGATTCGACTGCTGCTTGAGAGCCTCGGGTGGGCTACTTTTCATTCTATAAAGAATTCGGGGTCCACCCACGTTCGCTCCGAGAGGCACGGGAGCTGGCCCAAGGGGAATTGTCACTTATGGGAATTGGACTCGAGTTCTCCCGAAATTCCTCCCCACGAAAAGAGCTCACTTGCCACTTGAGCTACCCCACTGGGTTACTTGTTAGAGCATTTTGATTGTATTCTTCGTTATCTTTCGTCAACTGAACTAGTCTATTTATCCAATGTACACCATCGGATAGTGATTGCAGATTTCCCTTGCAATCAATACAAGAAATGAATTCTTAACTACTTCATAGGGAAAGGGCCAATATATAAAGGGAAATTTTACTTTATGAAAGGGATAAGAGTATGAGTTCAAACTCCATTATTAACCTAAATTAAGCATGGAGGAGTAACATATATACATACCAATTCAACAACCCATTCAATGGAAATCCAAATGACAAACAACAAGTGTAACCAAAGGAAATCAACCAATGAAAACAAAAAGCAAGAGTAGGAAGAGCTAGTTGTGTGATTAAGCCAGGAACATGAAGAAGATCAGAGCACGCCGCAGACCGCTGCAAAACTAGTTCAGGCAGCAAATTTGGAGGCGGCGGAGGGCGCCGGGGTAGGGGTGGGGGGCTGAGAAGGACCACCCACTCCTCCAGCTGCTAAAACATTGATGACAAGCTTCATGCCTCCAGCTGAACAGTGATCCCCAATACTGCAGATGTACCATTTCTTTCCTTCTTGCTTCAGCTCTATCACATCGTTTCCGCTCTTAAACGGCGCGCTGCCCACTGGCGCCATGCATTCTTTGAACCCAGCTTGGTCCACTTTGAAAACATTGTGTGATCCTTGTGTGTACTTGAAAACTTCAAAACAATCAAAACGGTAATAACTAACTCACTTTTTTTTTTCTTTTTCTAAAGGGTCTTCTGTCAAGCAGCATAGTTGTGGCCCTCCCAAGTGAGAGTCAATAGTATTCAAAATAAAATAAAAAAATAAAAAAACTCACTTTTTTTTTAATGATTCAAAGCGTGACCAAGTTAGTCTGGAATAAAAATCAAGTAAAAATAACAGTAATAACTAATATAGTCCATATCAATTTGGTCATCAACTATCACTTTTACTTAATTAAAGACTTAACTATGAAAATTTTACCTAATTTAGGATCATTTAGGTAATCTAGGAAATATTTTTTGGAAAATAATTTTTAAAAAGAATAACTCAAAGATCATTTTTAAATTTTCTATGTTTGATTGAAAGTCAAAAAACTATATATGAAGTATTTTTTTTATTTGGTTGAAAGTTAAAAAGTTACATTATTTCTATATAGTTCATTTTCTTGAAAATGAATATATTATTTATATAATAATAATTGGTGGTGGTGGTGGTGGTGGTAAATTGACAATAATAATACGAAACTAGCTTGAAAAGAGATAATAGAGAATAGATAGACGAGAAAGATGTCGACATTTTTTTGTTAAATTGAGACTTTTTTTTTTGTTTACCATGAATATTTTTCTATTGACTTTATTTTCTTTGAATACCTAAACACGGAAAAATCTAGAAAATGACTTGATTTCGAAAGTCATTTTCTAAGTTTCCAAATCGACCCTCTTAGTCCTTTAGTCGGTTAAAATTTCATCAATAAGCTGTCAAATTTGATGGGAAAAAAATGATAATTTCACTTCTTTTGTTTATGTCTAGAAAACCATTTTAGATATTTTATATAATTAAGTAAGAAAAAGTGTAAAATTACATCATTGCCCTCAAATTACGCTGAGACTTCACAATAATGATAATAGATTACTAAATTGAGTAAGCTAGATTTTAATACTTAAAAGTACTTAAGGAATAACTAGGAAAGAATAGTAGAGTAATCAGTAATTTTGTTAGAGTTAATGGACGATATCAGTTATATATTAATCTCACTTTTTAGTGATGAGATAGAAAGGAAGACTTACCAAGTCTATCTCCAACATGGAATTCTTTGCGCTGGGCCCAAGCTGCATAATCAAAGTTGTTATTCTTCCAACCATTGTCATCTCCCACAATGAAATCTTCACCCAAAGCTGGAGCTACAACTGCTGCAATCACAGCTAATGCAATCAAGAAAGCCTTATTGGTCGCCATGTGATCTATATATCTCAGATAACAAGCTAGAAAGCTTTCTTGATTGATTATTTCAAGGACTGGTGAGCGGCTATGGGTGTTGATTTATGAAGGTATTTATAGGAAGTGAAACTGAGCACAGGCCGGCTCTCATATGGCTATGTATAGTAATAGTACGATATTTGGCCAGCTAAATTGGTTTTGACGTCTTAGGAATAACGACAGGGATGTTTGAATACTCCCGCAAATTTTACTCTGGACCTGGTTCCACAATGCATTGTAGTTAATTCAATTTATACATCAAAACGACATTGTTTTGATTAATGAAAAATAAAACCACAGAAACAGCTCCGTTCATGCCAGCCCTGACCATGTCTGGCTAGGACGACCGCACAGGCCCCCATTTTTAGGGGCCTAATCTTTTAAAAATATTTTATATATAATTTAATATTTTTATACTTGATAAATACTGTATCTTTTAGAATATATATATTGGTCTTTTTTTTTTTGAAAACATATATATATTGGTCTTAATCTATACTATTAATAAAAACAAAATCCTCTATTTTAATTCCCGCCCAAAACACTCATATACTATTAAGGTCTACGCAAGGTTGAAAAAACCGCTAGGTGCCCTCTAAGTTCTTAGGTCGCCTAGGTTTTTTTTTTTTTTTTAATTTTAAAAAAATTAAAATATTTTAAGTGTTAATTATTGTAAAGTGTTTAATATGGTAAATCTTTACACTTTAATAGTTAAATAGTTAATACTTATTAAGTTATTAGTTATTACTTCGTATTTATTAATTATTACTGCATTATTTATTAGTTTAATTTAGTTATTACTTATTATTTTATTAAGTTATTACTTATTAGACTATTAGAGTATTAATTAATAACCAAGGGCCTTGTGGTCCAGTGGTATCAAACCCTTCCCTGTATAAGGGAGGTGGTGGGTTCGAGCTTCAGTGGAGGCGTTGCTGTCTCTTTGTTCTTTAGTAGGTTGAGAAAGTAGTTTATGAACAGATACTACACTGTAATAGAGTCAGTAACATTCAAAAAAAAAAAAAAAAAAAAGAGTATTAATTAATACATTACAACATTGATAGTTTAAATGTTTAAGATTTATAATTTTAAAAAAAATAAAAATAAAAACACCCAGCCGACGGTGGCCTAGGTGCCGATTATGCGATTTTTACAACACTGGGTCTACGTAATATTGTTAAATATATTAATACAATTCCTATTCGCACTACAATTGTAAATTAAAAAGTGGTAATGGAATTCATAATTAAATATATTGTTTTTTACTCTCTTATACGTAATATAATTCTAGATTAAAAGTACTAATCATAATAATAATAATAATACAGTACATATAATTCCCTGCAACTCAATCTATATCTATACTATTAATAAAAACAAAATCATTTATTTTAGCTTCCCGCCCAAAACACTCTTGAGACCATCTTATGCACACCTATTCCGCAACCACTGAGCGTGAAGGCTCACGTAAAGCCATCTTCCGCAAGCTAAGTTGGATGTCACATTGTGAAGAGGTCTCGTGATAGGAGCCTAATTCGTAGCTATAAATAGAATGCCTTGTATTCATTATAGAATTCATAATGCTATGTGGACTCTGTACCAAGCAATTTATATCATGGACCAAGGTCCACATAACATTGTGGATTCTGAATCGAAACTACGAGGTACAAAATTTATACTTCTAAAGTCGTAAGGTACAAAATTTTATAACATAAAGACACAAAAAATCACAATACAAGACACATACACATGTTATATATTTACTTATTTTTCAAATTTGATGTAAGTATATAATTTGTGTTCAAAGGCACATAATTTCACAACACCATACATAAAAATTCATAACATAAGACAAAATTACTAATTTGTTTCAAGTACAGAGTTCATTCTCTTAACGTATAAAATTTTATAACATAAGAAACAAAAACTTACAACATAGACACATACATATGCACCAAGGTCCACAAGCACGGTTAACCTTAGTCCATGGTATAAGGATTGATGATATAAATTGCCATTTTTTCCGTAAATGAAAGGAATTTAAAAAAATAAATGTTGTGTACTCACAAAGAGTTCATCGGACAAATTCAACATACATTTAAGCCCATAATGAAAGAATACAAAAACATGATTGTCAAGTAATGGGGAATGAAGTAGTGATGGCTCAAGCCATGGTTGACAAGAAGATGAGGAGTATTGGTGCAACGATCCAGGCAGCAAATCTCGCCGGAGCATCATGGGCGGCCGCAGACGGTGCAGGGGTGAAGGGAGGAGCAGGGGTGGAGGGAACCGGAGCCATGGCCGGAGCCGAAGCAACACCCTCTCCAGATAAAACGTTGATAGCAAGCTTCATCCCTCCAGATTGACAGTGAGTCCCAACGCCACAAATGTACCATTTCTTCCCCGGCGACGACAACGTGACCTCGTCGTTGCCGGAACTCAAGGAGGTGCCGTTTTCCGGCGCCTTGCACTGCTGGAACCCAGCTCCGTCCACTTTATGAACATTGTGTGCTCCCGGGCGGTACTTGAAAACTGCAACAAAAACAGTTCTGTTAGCTTAGAGAATAGATCAATATTCTCAATCACAAAGTTTTAAGTTCAACTACTAGTCTATCATAATCTATTGACTTTTTTAGTTTAAAACGATCAATAATCTAGGCTAGTTTAATTCTTTGTCAATTAGATTGCAAGATTATATTTACTTAATATCATGGTTGCAGTAGGGGCTAGACTAGCGCCTAGCGCCTAAGCTGTCTAGGCGGCGGGCCTAGGTGGTTCTAGGCAGCGACCTATAAAAACAAAAAATTAATTTATGTGTGTGGTGTATGTCATATTATATAATTATATATATATACATATATATATATATATATATATATATATATATATATATATATATATATATATATATATATATATATATATATATATATATATATATATATATATATATCTTACTTCTCTTACTTATATAAATAAATAACTTTAATATATATAAATGTAATAATAAAATTAATAAGGCCGACTCGTTCGAGTTAACTCGGCTAACTCTGCCGAGTTGGGCGAGTTAACTCGGCCAAATTCAGCGGTCCAGTCAACCGAGTTAGGCACTAGGCGGCCGGCCACCTAGGCAAACGCCTAGAGAGCAACCTAGGCGGAGATTTTTGCAACAGTGCTTAATATACACCCTAGAGCACAATGAAGGTGGATTTATTTGGTATATGAACCACAAGATTTTAAGTTCGATTATTGTGTTTGAGACAATCGACAATCTAGACTAGTTTAACTTCTTGTCAATTAGATCACAAGACGAGATTTAACCAATGCATGCACACCCCGAATATAAAACTAATTTAAGGATTAATTCATAAAGACAGGATTTACACCGTGCACAGTGAGTATCTAGTAAAAAAATGAAAACACTTATCCATAATAATAAGGATAACACAAAGAAGAAACATACTGAGTTTGTCTCCAACGTGGAACTCTTTGCTTCCTGCCCAAGCTTTGTAATCGAAGTTGTTATTCTTCCACCCATTCTCATCTCCAACTACAAACTCTGTTGCCAAAACTGGCCTTAGAGGAGCAACAACTACCGCAGCAACAGCCAATGCAAGCAACAAAACTCTTGAATCCATTGAGTCCATCATATACTTAATTATTAGTTGATGATATGGGTTTCTCAATGTGATTGTGATATATAATTCTTGATTTACAGGCATATTTATAGGCGGTGGTGTTTCGGTTGGAGGCCGGGCTGCCGGCTAGCGGCGGCAGCGCCATCCCCAGGTGGTCACTCCCTTGAATTGTTCTTAATTACTGAAAAATAGAAATTAGTTTGATATTTAAAGAAATTTGGAATTACATGCACAGCTGGTTGAATTGTTACTGACTAGGTCAAGACGTTGAAAACAAAGTACAAATGTCTTTATTGTAATAACTTGTATTAAGAAAACTTTTTGTGTGCAATAAGTTCGACTAATATATTCCTACCTCCGTCCCATTTTGTTTGTCTGATTCGGTTAACGAGGCGAGGCTTGACTGAAGTTATTTTTAATTCAATTTTTCATAATATTAAATTTAGTATTATTATATAAAATTTATATATTTAGAAATTACATTAAAAGTACTATTAAACACATAAAATCAAATTTAAAAATAATTAAAAATTACTAAAGAAAATAAGCAATGAAGAAAGAGTTGGTTTGACCAATGAATAGTAAACATGACAGGTAAAATGGGATAGAGGGAGTACTACGTAGTATGTGTGTGTGTGTGTGTGTGTGTGTGTATATATATATATATATATATATATATATATATATATATATAGGCTTCTGCTCCTATGAGTTCAACAACCCCCATGAGTCCTTGTGGACATCTGTGCACATAGGACTCATTTGAACAGCACTCTATATATATATATATATATATATATATATATATATATATATATATATATATATATATTTTGAAAGCCTACGTAGTATATTAATCCAATTGAACATGTTACATATAATATAGTCTATATATACTTTCTCACTTGGGAGAGTTGCCGCTTGACCACAAGATCTTTGGCAAGTAAGCAATTCATTATTTATTATGTAATTAAACTATTAAAGTATTCACAGAACTTCAAAAATTACAAAGGGGTAAGGAGAGATAATAAATAGATGATTGGTAAGGGCATCCTCAATAGTGAAATTTTTTATTTAGTTTTTTTAGGTGCCAACTAGGAAAGAGTGGAAAGAAAGAGAAGAAAAAAAAAATTAAAAACAAATCTGATGCAAAAAAAAAAAAAAAAAAAAAAAGGCCATGACGCACCAGCGAGCGCGATCAGTGCTGCACACATTCGCCGCCACCGCAACTTTTCCTTCTCCTTCCTCTCTCCTACGAGTCCCACAAAAAGCTTATGTTTGGAGGTGGATCTCATTTATTATCTCTCATTTACATCACTTACATTTTAATTTCTCAAAATCTAGTCCAAAATCCACTAATGTAGTCATGTAGATGGCCTAAGAGGTAGGTATAGATGCTAAACAATTCGGTCGCCACATGTCAAAGTAAGTTCTATGTGTTGGGAATCCTCTGACCCAAATGGAAAAGAAAATACTATATATACTCCCAAATTTATTAATTTTCATTTTATACCTTTCAAATTTGTAATGTAAACAAATTTGTCTGGACTCACAAAATGAAAACATCATATTCATATTTGGCACGTCAAAGAGTAGATATGAACTCAGAATAGATACAATAAAACTCAATAATAATAATAATAATTGATATGATCAAGTGATCTAAACTCTTTTTAACGAAACAGTATAATTTGAAATACAAGCACGCACACACAATTTATTTTGTAAATTTCGGACTGCAAGAAACATTAATTAAAAGAAAAATAAAAAATACAAATCAAGGAAATATAAGTCTGAAGCATATATATATATGCCAGTGAGAACATGTCCATCATTATTTATTTTAGTATCCGCCCTGGTCTGGTGCCGGAACTGGTACCCCCCCAAAGGGAGGGAATGGGAAATGCGGAATAGGCAGCTGTAGTGGAGATGGAGGGATCACAATTGGGGAAGGCCAAAATGGAGATGGAGGGAGCACATGAATTGGCCAAGCCGGAACCTGAGCGGGTATGGGAGGCCAAGAAATCGGAGCCGGAAACAGTAGTTTTCTGGGCCAAGTAGCTGCTGGAGATGGAGCTTGGGGCTTAGCCGAAACAGTAATCACGAGCTTCTGTCCCAGTTTACAGTACTGGCCAGACCCGGAAATGTACCATTTCCGGCCCGGCGTCCCCAATACAATCACGTCGTTTCCGGTGGTTAAGGGTGTAGACTGAGCTGGTGGTATACACTGTTTGAAGCCGGTCCCGCCTACCTTGTACACGCTGTTCGTGCCTGCCGGGTACTTGAAAACTACACCAAATAATATGCATGTAAATATCACCACTCAAAAACAAAAACTAAATAATGATTCAGATACAAGTTATTAATATCTAGATTAACTTTCATTATCACGAGGTTAGATTACTCGTGATTTAGTTCATTCAATTTATGTTAGTATATATATTTGGGATAAGGTTACGGTCAAATAGACTTTCAAGCTATACTACGTTGTGTAATTAGGCCATTCAACTTCAAAAATCTCCAATTAAGCGCTCAAATTTGTTATTTTGGAACAAATAAACCCTCTAAATTATTTGTAACCTGTAATTGCAGGTCAATTAGAATTTCGGCCAACTCCAATAATGAACCTCCGACGAACATCCGACCAAATTTCGGTGACTAAGTCAAAACATCAACCGTCGCCGCCGATCGCGTTCGGCCGGTTGCCTTCTTCGATCGTGGAGATGGTGACCGAATCTCCAAGCTGGAGATGGCGACTCCACAGCCAGAGAAGGCGACCATCTTTCTCCGGTTGAACGCGACCGGTGCTGGTGGTTGATGTTTTGACTTGATCGCCAGAATTTGGTTGGATGTTCGTCGGATCAGTTGGCCAGAATTCTAGTTAACTTGCAATTACATGTCACAAATAAGTTAGAGGATTTATTTGTTTCAAAATAACAAGTTTGAGGGCCTAATTAAAGCTTTTTGAAGTTAAATGGCCTAGTTGCACAATTCAGTATAATTTGAGTTTCTACTTGACCCTTATCTCAATGTATTTTATACCTAACAAAAACTACTAAAGTCAACAACTAAATTGAATATTAATAAAAGTGAAATTATCAAATTATCTTAACATAGGACTCATCAATTAGGAAAAATAATCAAAATTAAAGACCTAATTAAACATAAAGAGACGTTTAAAATTAAATTGAGAAAAATCAATATAATCTTGACTAAATTGGGTATTAATTCATTGAGATACATATATACTGCACATACTCAGTTTATCTCCGACGACAAACTGCTTCCCCTTAGCCCAAGCTTGATAATCGACGTTGGTAGTCCAACCATACTCATCGCCGACGATGTAATCTGTGGCGGTAGCACAAACTGCGAGAATGGCGACGGTGAAGAAGATGAAGAAGATGGTGGAGGCCATTTTCTTCCTAGCTAATTGTGGGATCTGAGTTGCAATTGGTGAATATCCCCTTTTATAGACTTGTTTCCAGTGATGCTACTTTGGGATTTTCAGCTTGTTTTTCATTGTAAATGTCATAAAGTTGCTACGCCGAAACTACCCAGCCTTCATCAATGTTTTTTTCTGGAACTGCCGTATTCGATCTTAAAGGTTTGCCATTTACGCACACGACATTGCAATTTCGATCAGACTGACGGTGTTTCCAATTTCGTATGATTTTGCTTTCTCATTTATATGTGAAAGATTCCAATAATAAGAGCCATCTCACAATTTCTAAAATATCCTAATATATACCTTAAAGGTACACAAAATGTTAGACTTTGGTATTCGAAAAGTGGATTATTCGAGCTAATTGACTTTTCGGATACTCATCTAGCTCGATGGAAGATAGACTAAAAGGGCACCTCAACGACTTGCCAATTTCTTAGAGGAAGGCTCGCTTCATAGTTTACGAGTCTTGGATGCTAATTAAAAGAAAATGACATATAAATGTTGAGCATAAATTAATTGGAGCAAAAAAAAGTAGCAAAAGCTCAAGTAGTAAAGTTGGTAAACAACTTGTTAGTAAGAAAGGTGATATCAAAGGTGTGCACATTGTGTTGATACCTAAAAAATCCACTCCTGAATCGATGGTTGACCTTAGGCCCATAGCTCTGTGCCTAGTGGCGTACAAAATTCTTTCTAAAGCCCTAGCAAACAGATTAAAATTCCTCTTGAATGGTATTGTCTCTGGAAATCAAAGTGCCTTCGTCCCGGGTAGACTCATAACGGACAATATAATGATAGCATTTGAAATGCAACATTTCTTGCAAAGGAAAACACAAGGTCGGAAAGGTTATGCAGCACTCAAGTTAGACATTAGTAAAGCCTATGACAGATTGGAGTGGCCTCTACTTCGCAACATCATGATCAAAATGGGTTTTGATGAAAAATGGGTTAGTCTATTAATGGAGTGTGTGACATCAGTGGATTATTTCGTGTTGAGCAATGGTGAGGAAATAGGGCCAATCAATCCAGGGAGAGGTTTAAGGCAAGGCGACCCTATCTCCCCATACCTTTTTAATTTAGTCGCTGAGGGCCTTAGCGCATTAATAAAGGACTATGAACGAAGGAGCAAGATTCATGGCATTTCGGTGACTAGGAATGCACCTCCTATCAGTCACCTCTTCTTCGCTGATGATAGCTTTGTGTTCTTTAAAGCGAGTGCCAAGGAAGCTTCAAATCTGAAACAGCTTCTCCAAACTTATGAAAAGGCCTCGGGTCAAAGTATAAACCTGGGCAAATCCACTCTAGCTTTCAGCAGGAACATTATGGCGCAGGATAGGGAAATAATTGGGATTATTTTGGCAATACAGCAGGAGTGTGGCAATATAACTTACCTAGGATTACCAATGATGATGGGCAGAAACAGGAAGGAGATTCTAAGCTTCATTAAACATCGTATTATCAATCAAATTCACGGCTGGAACCACAGATTTATTTCCAGAGCAGGTAGGGAAATCTTGCTGAAAAACAGCATTTCAAGCCCTTCCAACTTATGCTATGGGGGTGTTTCTTTTGCCAAAAGTATTGATCAAGGAAATTGAAACACTTATGAATTCCTATTGGTAGAAAGGGGAAAGGGGTGAGAACAAAGGTATCAATTGGAAATCTTGGGAACATCTCTGCAGACCGAAGAAATGGGGCGCTATGGGATTCAGGAACTTTCACGATTTCAACCTCTCTCTTCTTTGTAAGCAGCTATGGAGGCTCTCGCAGAACCCAGACTCCCTAGCTTCCAAAATTTACAAAGCAAGGTATTATCCGGACTCCTCATTTCTTGCAGCAAAAGTTGGTGCTAATCCATCTTTTATTTGGAGAAGTTTGTTGGCAACCCAGGACATCATCCGCAGACACACGAGATGGAGGATTGGGAATGGAAATCAAGTATATATCTGGGGTGATAGATGGTTACCTGACAAGTCAAATGCATATGTGAGATCTTATCCTTTCCCTCTCATGGAGAACTCAAAGGTAGCTGATTTAATTGACCCTTCAAATTTAAATTGGGATAAAACTGCCATCAGAAATATTTTCAGCCACAGGGATGCTGATCTTATACTAAGGATCCCTCTTCCTAAACTTCAAGTTCAAGACAAAATTATTTGGGGACCGGAAGACGATGGGAAATTCTCTGTTAAGAGTTGTTATAAGGCCATTAGAGGTGAACTGTGCGAGGAGGACATCCAACACTGGAGCAATTTATGGCAGAGCAGAATTCCCCCTAAGGTCAAGACATTTCTTTGGCAAGCGTGCACATACTGTCTTCCAACCAAAGACAAGCTGAGACAGAAACAAATCGACAGCGGGGATAATTGTAATTTGTGTAGTAATGACAAAGAATCCATCTTTCACCTATTTGTTGAGTGCGAGTATGCGAAAGCCTACTGGAACCATCTAGGCTACCAAACTCCAGCCAATTCAGTAGACAATTTTCAAGACTGGTTGGGCCTTATGACAACAACACTCTCAGGTAATCAGATGTGTATTCTTTACATGGTTTGTTGGAATATCTGGACATTGCGCAATAACATTATTTGGAAGGACCAATCAGTAAAGGCAGCTAGTTGCATAGTCAAAAGAACACAATGTTATTATTCTGCTTGGTGTGAAGCTACGATTGACGGACAGCAAACGACAAAGAGAAACACCATTAATGCTACATGGACTAAACCTCAACAAGGCTTCCTTAAGTTGAATGTGGATGCAGCCATTAACAAGCAAGGTGCCAGAATGGGTTTTGGTTGCGTCGTAAGAAATGATCTTGGCTATTTTGTTGCAGCTAGAGGGTCTCATTGGAGAGGCTATTACAGTTCTAAGGAAGCCGAGGCAGTAGCTATTCGGGAATCCCTTTCTTGGCTCAAAACTCTTAACATTGACAAGGTTATTATTGAGACCGACTCTCTCCAAGTTACACAAGGTCTCAATTCAAATTTGGAAGACTCTTCCTTTCATGTAGTGTTGTCAGAAATTAAAAACTTAATGAGTATGTTTACTCAGTCTAGTTTAGTCTTTGCGAAGCGATCTGCGAACCAGGCAGTCCACTTGTTAGCACGGCAGTCTGTTTCTATGTCTGGTTGCTCGGAGTGGTTTTCTAACTATGGGGAGTTATGTCCTAATTAGTTATTACTTTAGTTGGATTGGAACCAAATATTGATTATTTAGTATGCCCAACTAATGGTGAGGAATTATATCTTCATTATTTAGTTGGTCAAATCAATTGTGAGTATGTATATCATTAATTCTGCTTAAGAATATTTTAATCAATGTGAGTGATCATTTAGAAAAAGATCATTAAGATGCTCCATTAAGAGATTCCACAAGTATTAATCTTGTATTTGTTCATATAAATTCATAAGTTCAAATTATTGAACATTTGGTTGTGCAACATATTTATGAAAATGTTGTAACAATATTAAGGAGTTTATTAGAAAAAAAAACATTTAACTTGTGATACACTGTTATTTAAATAAATTCTTTAGCATTTAATAGAGTCTTTAGTTTCTTCAAAATTGATCCTGGACCATTTTGATTTATAAGGCTCTAGACAATTTTGCAAGACATAAAACTAAGACTCATAATGAACCTTGAAGTTATTTGGGAAGTTATGGTGTATATTTAAAATTTCACATTTATGGACTTAGAATTTTAGTCTAAGTTGTTGGAATGCTTCTATGACTAAACTATCGTTTGGCTATTTTGATGAGTGGGAGTAACAGACGTGTCAACTCCAAGCTCTTGGTCGTTAGAGGTAGTGCTTAAGTTAAGTTATAAAACTAGTCATGGAACATAGTTAACATTATGTTAACATTAAGATATCTCTACTTAAGACATAGTTGACATTAAAGATTTTAGAGATCATGAAGTGTACTCTCTTGTACAATTTGGATGATTTTCTCTTTTAAGTTGCGCATATATTTTATTTTGAGAAACATCCTTAAGATACCAAGAATAAACATTGGGTTTGTTCATAAATGACTTAAGTTGGGGAATAAAAATGCATGTGATGCATAGAAGATATTACTCTATCGAGCAGAGGACATATCGCTATGATTCATGTGTTTTGTTCTTTAATGAGAGTTGTGCTAGTACTTGCACTAAGTGGGAGACTGTAAGACTTTTCTCAATACAATATATATTATATATTGTGGGCCTTAATAATGTGGTGCAAGTGGACTAGGCCCATTAAGTTATAGGTTGGATTGAACATCTAGGTTTAATCCAATCCACCATTATGCCTATATAAGCCTGCATTGATGGGATGCAGGACAGACAATCATATAGTACCTACAGACATGGTACTCACACTGCTCAGAAAATACCAGTACACCATCTAGAGTTCTGAGTCAAGTGTGAGACAAAACGACTAACCCAGGCAACACAACAAGGCATCAACTATGGCTGGAGATCAACACGATCTATGCTTCCGCTACTACGAGGCTAGATTACTCGTAGATTCATTCTGTATATGTTTAGGCAGTAGCTATTCAGGAATCCCTTTCTTGGCTCAAAACTCTTAACATTGACAATGTTATTATTGAGAGCGACTCCCTCCAAGTTACACAAGGTCTCAATTCAAATTTGGGAGACTCTTCCTTTCATGTAGTGTTGTAGGAAATTAAAAACTTAATAAGTATGTTTACTCAGTCTAGTTTAGTCTTTGCGAAGCGATCTGCGAACCAGGCAGTCCACTTATGTCTGGTTGCTCGGAGTGATTTTCTAACCCTCCCCTATCATTTGTAATGTGTTATCTTTGGATTTGAATTAATATAGTTCTGTGTTATTTTCAAAAAAAAAAAAAAAAATCTAAGGGGGGTGTATTCAATCATGACTTTCATAGAATTTTAAAGACTTTTATAAACTTTAAAAGTTTGGAGGTATTCAATTCAAACTTTTAGAGAGTATTTAAAAGTCATGCGGTATTCGATCAAGATTTTTAAAGAGTTTTTAAAAGTCATGTGGTATTCAATTAAAACTTTTAAAGAATCTTTAAAAGTCATGTGGTATTCAAAAAATTATGAATTTGTAAGGACTTTTTAATTTTAGAACTTCTGTAGACTTTTATATACTTTTCCTTTTCAAATATAAATAGTTGAAATCTAACCTCCAGCCCCAAGATTTCAAAATTTTCTTTCTACCAACACTGAAGGTTTTTGTTTTCTATCTCTCTCTCTCTCTCTATTTAAACTCTATTTTTTTCTCCTTATTTAAAATTTTAAACTTTATAAACCTTATACCTAAATTCAATAAATTATTTTTTCTTCATTATCTTATATTTTCTACATACCTAAACTCTACCAATTTTTCTCTCTCCTAAACTTTACAATCTTCCTCTAAAAATTAAAATAATATTATTTTTATTTCATTGTTGCTTGTATATTTTGATTTTTTTTTTCTATGAACTTTTTATCCCTAACTTCTAAACTTTTTCACCTAAATACATGAACAGAGTAAATTTTTTTATCTATCACCGTCAACTTTTACTAAATGTTTCATAATATTCATATGTTTATTCGTAATATATATATATTTTTTCTTTTTAACAACATGCTATTACGAATAGTGAACTATTGTTCGCAATAGCAATTTGAGACTACAAAGAGAAGCACCTTGTTGTTGTTAGTAGTTTCATATTGTTATTGCAAATAATAGCTCTTTGTTTGATACCTAGCAGTATATCAAATATATATATATATATATATATATATATATATATATATATATATATTAATTTTTTTTATTTTATGCAACTAGTAATTATAATTTTTAAAATATTAATTTCTCAAGAAAAAGTAATTATATTTTTAAATATTTTATTTGAACAATTATATAACTATAAATTTTAGTGTTTAATATTGTTATGAATTGCTTATGAAAGTTTGTAAGGATGTATTCAATTTAGAATTTTAATGACTTTTGTAGACTTTTTAAAATAAAAAGGTTGATAAAAATGTATGCAAGTTTTTTATACAGACTTTTATAGAGTCTTACAAAGTTTTAAAAAGTTTTGAACGACTCTATGAAAGTCAATAAAAATTTATTAAAATCCATCATTTTAAAAGTTTTTAAAAATCTACAAAAGTCATGATTGAATACACCCCTCTAAGTTACATTTTCAAGGATGGTACCAAAGATGCTAAAACTAGCGAGAAACCATTTTTATCGTTTGACTGATAAAATATTTTTTATTTTGAACTTTTCTCTTCGTTGATCTCTCATTATTCTGGGTGTGTCAATCCAATTATTATACCATGGACCAGGATTCATATTGCATTGTGATCTTTGATCTAAAAATTATGTCTGCAGTTAACATATTATGTAAATATATTTAACAATTTTTGTACTTGTAAAAAAATTGAAGGCCAGTAATTATAGTCACATAACATAATAACTACAAACACATAAATTGTTTATTGTAGGTACAGAATATGCTAACTGCACACATACAAGATGTTGGTTAACATGTTATGTGTTTGCAGTTAACATATTTTGTACCTACAATTAATAGTCTATGTGTATGTAGTTATCATGTTATGTGTCTGTAATTACTATGTGATCTATCTTCAATTTGTTTATAGGTACAAAAATGATTAACTACAAGTACATGATGTGTCAACTGTGGATACAAAATTTGAAGGTTATTTTTAGATCAGGATCCACAATGCAATGTAGACCCTGGTCCATGGTATAATTTGCTACATAAATCTGCCCAACCTCTAGTTGGGTGTCAATTGGGTAATTAGAGTTTTTTTTTTTTTATGTATGTTGGTGAGGGGCAAATTATACTATGATCCGGGTTTCACCTTGCAAGGTAGACCTAGGTTCATGTTCACAATTTTAGAACGCAATATAAAAAATTACATTACTCAATATTTACAATTTTGTTATATAAATTTAAAAATTGTATTATACTCTTGAATATAAAGTTATGAAATTGTGAATATAGATTTATGAAATTGCGAATATTAGACTTCTAAAATTATGAACATAGAGTTTTAAATTTATAAACATGGACCCGAATCCACCTTGCAAGGTGGACCTGCGTCCATAGCATAACAACCGTTGTCGAGGTTATGTACATTCGGCCTATTGGATCGTCCATTGAGCCCACATGCTTTAGAGGTCAGCTAAGTTCGGCCCACTAGTTGAAGCCTCAATCAGATTTCACTGAGTGTCCTGGACTTCTGGCTGACTTCTGTGGATCATACTATGATTACTATCAAATAATATAATATACATTCCATTCACAAATAATATATTTTTAATATATTAAAAAATTTACATTCTATTTAAGAAAAATTCATTATTTTCAGTATTGAAAATATATTATTTTGTATAATGTATATTCAGCACACAAATAATGTACTTTTGTTATATTAAAAATGTACTTTTCATTATGTTTTCGTTATGGTTCACATAGCACTATGTAGATTCGTTATTGTCCACATAACTGTGTGGACCATAATTTGCCAACCGAGAAAGACATGTGCTTTCCAATGTCCTATTAATTGTTTAGTGTACTCTTCACGGAAAATTTGACTGTGGACATAGTCCACGTAGCACTATACTTGTCTTCTTCTTTTTTTTTTTTTCAGATTATCATCCTTTAGTCTTATTATTATTGTGGCATGATCATTTTTTGTCTTTCAACAAAAACTTTAAATTCTATAAATTACAAGGCATTTAGGTCTTTAATTATTAATTTTTTCAAAAAAAAAATATAAATATAAATATAACAAGTCAACACATTTTATATAAAAAAAATTAAAATATCATTGTATTAATCGACATTTCAACAATTTTGTTGATAGAGGATAAAAAATAACTATATCACAATAATACTAAAACCAAAGAGTAATATTCTTTAAAAAAAAAAAAGTTAAAAATAGACTGTAACTTATAAATTTAGAACTAAAAATAAAATTAAACTATAAGTTTTGATTAATGAAAATTAGATAGTATCATTTTTTGTAAAATTAATAAAATTAAAAAAAAATTAAAGCCAATAACTTATTTTAAAACATTACATCAAATAACAGTTTAAAATAAACAATTATTTTAAAATCTCCATATTTTCCAAACAGTTTAAAATAAACAATTATTTTAAAATTTTCACATTTTTCCAAACAAAAATTTATAATTTATTACTAACTTAAAATAAATTATACACTACCAAACAAAATCAATAATTTTTTAACAATATAATACTAAATGATTTAGATTTCATATAATTTACTATTAACTTGCTTTTTCCAGGTCCTGGCCCATTTAAAACCCGCTCCACTGCTAAAATTGCAACATTTAGGTTGAAGCACAGGTTAAGACTTAAGACTCCATCTGTAGACTGGAGTCGATAAACAGTCCAAGCCAGCATAGAACTAGAAATTATAGCGCACCCGTAACTACATTATGATCTCAGTACCAAATGAGACCACCAAATTGCGCTAGGATGTATCTGGGCGGGGAGCAGTGAAGAGTGGGAAAAGAAACATGGCAAACAAGAAAAAGTGCACATTTTCAGCACTGGCAGACATTTTATTGAGACATTTTGACCAGAGTACAGTACTTTGAGGTGTAAGAGTGAGATTTTTACAGACGAACAATGAAGCCTTGTATGCAGCATCCAAGAAAAGCGACCATCGTTATTTACGTTGTGCTATGTTGTATTGACCTGCCGAATTTAAACAAGAGGCAGGGGGACTGGAACAACCTGATGGCGGTTGTGTGTTATAGAAACTTGCTTCATTTTATGTCACCTCCTGGTTGAGTTTACTGATAAGAATTGAGTTCCAAAAGCCTAAATCAATGCATCAAACAAAATATAAGCATACATGATATACCTGTAGTTGTTGTAAGCGCCATGAGCAATGCCAGTTGTGACCCCGTCAGTGCAACACTGAATCTGCTCCTTTGCCGGAAGACATTGTGACTTTTCTTTCTCCATATGCTTTATCTATGGATGGTGGGGAGGGGTGGGGGTGAAAAAAGGACCGATTATAACAAAAGGTTGCAGATTAATGTTTGAGTACAAGGAGTGGTCAAAAGCCAACTTAGAAGTTACAAAACATGGGAGCATGCTTAGCTTACCTCACAATTTTGTTGAAAGTATGCCCATCTATTTTCTTTAGAACCCTTGTAACAGAAAAGTTTACTCCATCAAATCTATTATACATGGGCAAATGTCTCGGGTAACTACAGTATAGAAATAGTATGGAATAAGTGGAACCTTTGTCGGTATGCAGGCAGGCTGTAGCGGCTTTGTATGAGCATCAGCACTTGATTTGGTTCCCGATGTTAGAGACAACTATGTCAATAACAAATGGAGTGAGACATTTTAACAGTGTTGCGATTATAAGATGAAACAGAATGAGAAAAAGAATTCAGATGATCATAATGAAGGGGGAGAGATTTTTTAATTTACCTTGTTAAAGAGTTCAATTGGTGGATTATGTTGATGAACTCTCTTCTCAGTATGAAAATTAAATTCCTGTGTTTTAAGGAATAGAATTGATATAAGAATTGGTAAAATAACATAAGAGGTACAAGTCCTAAGATCATGATTCATGCATGGACTACCATAGGCACAGTGATTTCCTTCTTGATGTTACGAAAAACCCCCATATCACCTCTGCTTGAAAGTATCTGTACAAAACGAGAATTTGTTAGTTTGCAGAATTGCCTAAACAATAGTTCAATATTAAGCCTTCAGGATACCTTCTTATTAAGAGGGAGAGCTTTGAAATTGTGTGTTGGCGAGGATTCATCCTGCTTCGGAGGATCCACAATATTGGGTCTGCCAAAGGAGGAGAATGCATTTCAATAAGTATATTTTCAAGTGAGAAATTCAAGTTCTTGAAAAGCCAATTAGGTTTTATAAAATATAAAAAGAGAAATTCAATTTAATTATAAAATACATTTTATTAGTGTGAGAGTGAACCTAAATGGCTAAATGTTACAAGAACCATTCAATAATTTACAAATATCTGATTAAAATGTAAAGGAACAGGTATCTCTAACATTATCTTTTCTTAGCTTTTGGGGCATTGACATAGTGACATTGCCTATATAAGAACTTACATTCAGATAATTATATGCCAAAACCCAAAAGTAAGCATTTCAAATGTTACCTTCTGGGCTCTCTATTTCCGCATTCTACAGTGGAACTGTAATTAGAATTTTGTAATACCTGAAATGACAAAACCTTAAATCAAAAAACTGAAAGCATAGCAGTGGGCAATGAATTGGCCCCAGGTTTTTTTTCATTTTACAGAATATTACATTCTTGACTGTTAATATTTGTATTTCTTTGATAGTTACAGTAACTTCATTAAAGTCACTAAGAAAGAGTTAGACACTACTTTCTAGACATAATTTTAGTGTAACAGGTGCACTCAATTATTGAGCACAAATAACCCTTTAAGTTCTTTTTGAGTATCATAATTTCTTAAATCAATTATTCATTATGTTATATCACGTTTGTAAAATTGACAACACCACTTTTTTAACCTTATCGATATTGGAAGTTAATACTGTTGAATTGTGTTGCATGGCCCTCTCTGATGTCTTTAAATGGAACTCCTGAAAACCAACAAAACAGACAATTCTAAGTCAAACAAATTTGCACATGTTCCCTAAGCATAGCATCACTCATCTGCAGAGAATGTTTGTTGGCCAGGATGTTCAAGCAAAAAAAAAATCCAAAAAGATCCAAATTTTTACTTACTTGAAACTGGGGTAGTTGTGGAGTACTTCTCTTTGGAAGCAAAGAAGGACCTTCAAAGATCTGCAACATGATTATTTGTAAATATGGAGAAATATTTAAATAGTGCAAAAAATAAAACTAATTATATAAATGATATACACCCACTTTTCTGTTCAAAGGACGAGCTTTAAATCTATACACAACTGATGTCCCATTTTCAGCTTCTTTCTGTGGTTTTGGCCTGAGATGGAAACACCATTGATCACCCAATAGATTTTGAGGGTAAAAAGTTGATACTCTGCAGCAAACTAACATGAGAAATGTGATGGAGTGTATATAACCTCTGTTTTTGTGCTCTAAGAGCTGTTTCAAGATCAGGCTCTCTAGGAATTGTAATCCTAGGCTTAGCCAGCAAGTAATTCCCAACTGCAGTTCCATCCTGCAAGGTTACCCAAATGGACAATTCTAATCAACTCTAATGAACCATATTCTGAGCCTTGACTGCTAGTCACATAGTTACATTCCAATTTATGTTTAAGAAGCAAATAGAGAGGACAAAGTACCTACTAAGTAGCTTGGTGAAAGTATTCCACAACCACTGACATTTTAAAACTTTCGACATAAATTTCTATTATGGTTTTATCATCATAACTCTTATAGAATTGAAAGTCAACATAATAATTTCCAAGTAATTAGGAGAGATCACAATATTGACTTCCCCACAAGGCCAACAAATATATAGTATATAGCATGTGCAAAGACAAAGGAAAAGCAAATCAAATGAATGGTTACTTCCTCTGACATTCAAAAAGATAGTTCCAACAACAACAACAAAATGAGCATCAGAATTTTATGATTAGTCCTTCCAGACACATGTAATTACCCTTTTTGGTGCCTTATGAAGGAAGTTAGTTTGCGGCTTTGCATCAGCAACCTGTTATGCAGGGAGGTCGTTTTGATTAGTATGACGTGCAACATTGCAGTAAGACAGCACAAAATCAAAATCCAAAAAACATGAGCAATGTTGAGTAGACAAGATGCTTTGCACAATACACAATTCAAATCCATAAAGAAAGAAGCAAGTCAAAGGAAAGACAAATAAAATATACTCCATAAAACTGTAAAAATCTTAAAATAAAGCAAAGTAGAACCTTGCGCAGCAGACCACCCTCAAGCTTCTGTCTCTTGTTAGCTTGAGTCTCACTAATAGTTGTGTTTGTTTCATTTTTCTCGAGCACAGAGTTTAGAAATCTAGCATTCAGAAATACAAATTCGTAGGGTATCACAAGAGAAATAATGATAAAGCAACGTAAAAGGCAGTAAAGAGAAATCAATGAAATGCAAACCGAATAATTATTTATCAAGTGCCAGTCTTTAGAATTTGTTTTTAGAATGAAAAATATAGAGCATTCAATATGTAAATAGAATGCAGAACTAATACATTTAAACCACTATGAAGTGTTAATCTTATGCATTGCAAGCATATAGATAAACAGATAATTACCTTTTAAAACTGAAAACTCCTAAAGAAACATATCCTAGTATGTAAGAGACAGTCATGCTATAAACCAACCTTGATCCACCAACTAGGTGGGATGGATTTTGCTTGGCCAGGTGACTTGCTGTAGGTTTCATTAGAGTTGAGGTCCTGGGATAAGAAGGCTTCCCAGCAGATTTATTTTTTGGTTTTGAATTATCTTTCACAATGTGATTGTAGAAAGTCAGACCTGTAAATAAATATGGCTTCAGAAAAAATTAGACCAATTATCTACAGGTGTAAAAAAGGCAGATTAATTCCACCAATACAGAACTAACCTGACGGCAATACTTGGGGTTGATTCTGAAATTTCTGTGCATTGTTGTTATAGAAAATAGGTGCAACTTCTGTATCATTTCCTTCAACCACAGAAAAGAAAAATGTGGCATGAATGTCAATCTCATTGTATGAAACTATATGCAGAAAGTTAGGGACTAGCTCTCCATTCCATTCTGCTGATTGAACACAAGAGTGGATCTAGAAGATTATAAGGACTACTCAAAAAAGATACAAAGTCAGCTACAATTTTAGATTGTCTTTCACCAAGGACTTAATGTTTTAATATCAAATGGAATTAATTTCCTGAAGTGAGGAACTAAACACATGTCCCTCTTCTTATTGTTTATCAATTTCTAGGCCAATCTGATAGTTTGGAGAGCTAGTGTCAAGCAGTAGCTCAGATACCCACTTCCTGCATAACACATATCTCCCTGAATATAATTTGGGACATAACTTCAAGTTATTGGCACCTTAGTTTACAAGCACATAATATTTGAAGTTATCCTTATCCCTGTCACAAATAATTGAACTTGCACAAAATCCACCAAAGCATTAAACCAAGCAAACCGCATTTACAATACCTGAATTACTCGCTTCTGTAGCAAAAGCATCTTGCTCAACCTCAATATCAGAGCCACTTTCTGACAAACTCATGTTATCCACATCTTTGGGTTTAGGGGAGATATTAATGTTTTCAGACCACATTTCTTCACTCATAATTAACTTCCTGACAAAAGCTGAAAACATAAACAGCACCCATGGAATGACATAAACGAATCAGCAATGGAAATATTATAAAGAAGACGACTTATCCATGTGTACATTATTCTTAAGGTAGTAAACTACAGAGAAATAAGCCAAAACTGTTCTGAAACACAGAGTTCTAGTTTACAGTTCACAAATCCAAGAAGATAAATACATGTTCCTTCAGTATCACATGCCAGGCTTAACAAATGACAAGAGAGGGCATGGAAGATCGGACTTTGGAAGTTTGCACTGAAGAGAATATTTACATTTAAAAATATTTTGTAAATGATTCACTACCCAAAAGCAGATAATTCATGGTACTCCGGTTCATTCTTATACAATCTTGCAACCATGTGACAAAAAAAAGTAATAAATCATATATTTCAAAAGATAATATTAGCATATAGCAATGTAGTTATCCAAGTTGAACTGTGGTCCCCCATTTTAGAAAACTAATCTTTTGTGAGGTCAGAAAGATGCCTGAGAAAGAATGGAAAATGGGCCTACAAACAGTAGATTTAACAAGAATTTCGCACTCAACAGCGAATCATTAGGAAGAAAAAGACCTTAAACATTGGTCAATGGATAAAGATTTTGACAAAAGCTACAAACAGTCGTCACAGTAATTGTCCAGTTACAGTTTCAGTTGTAGATTTAATTTAAATTTTAAAATTCTTAAGTTTAATTTTATAAAATTAAATAGAAACTGTTAAAAAAAATTATATACGGAGTAATAAACAAACATGTTTCTAAATAATACTCCATAGTAAAATTGTAAAAATCAAATTATATTTACAATGCCGTTAACGCAACCTTTTATAGAGAGAGAAAAAAAATAAACTCAATACCAGCTCGAATAATCCAAATCAAAATGAATCTACGATCACACATTAACAATGAGAAGCTCAAAAACGTCAAACAAAAAAAATGAATATAAAATAGCACAAAACTAAATAAACAAAAAGCGCTTACGAGACGGCGGATAGGTCCCGGCCGATTCAAACCAGCTCTCAGCACAACGCGAATCCGCCGGCGACTCTTCGCAGCTGAAATCAAAGTATCTCGGCGCATCGAACTCGTAATCCAGATCAATCTCTATAACCGTAAACGTATACTCCACCATATCTTCCATCTCCTCCTCCATTCCTCTCAGTACACCCTCTGGAAAAGAAAAAGTAATAAAACAACTGAACCAAAACCGAGCGGTTCGAAACACACACACACACACACTTTCACTCTCAACGTGTGTGTGTGTTCTGCAAATGCGGAGGCATATGGCGATCCTGAGCTGATTTTGAAGTACGAAATCTTCGAAAATTCTCTCCAATCGATAGATGGACAGAAGAGGGGCTCTGCAAAAGAGCAAAAAGCTGGAGAAATGAGAAGCCCTAGCCTAGAAAACCGAGCGAAAGGAAGCTCAGAGAGAATAGGCGTATATTTCAATATTCATGGAGATTTTCGGTGCGTTGCGGAAGTAAGCAGAGGCGACAGCTCGTTAGGAGGATCCAAAATTTTTGAATTGTGGGGATGGGGGGCGGCCCCGGCTTTGACATAACGTTACCATTTTTAACTTCCCCGGACCAATCTACCCCTGGGGTTTTCTTTCGAATTCTCATTTTTACCCTTTTAAATTATCCACTTCACAAAATTGTGCTATCTGTCTAGTCTTCAACTTTCTCCGGAGGAACAATGTTTTCTTCTGTTGTTTTTTTTTTTTTTTTTTTTTTTTGAAACAATGTTTTCTTGATAGGTCTAAAAGGTTGGAATTTGGGTGACCACTGTCTAAATTGAATTTAAGTATCATTTCATTCCAATGGAATAGGAATCATAATTAGAATCAAATAATTGATAATTATAATAGATTTTAAATAAATGAAGTATTTTTGCAAAGGACTTTGTAGTCCAGTGGCATCAAATCCTTGAACAGATACTCCATTCTAATAGAGTTAGTAGTATTCAAAAAATAAAGGGATAAGGGTCAAATAGGCCCTCGAACTATACCTCATTGTGCAATTAGACCCTTAAACTTTAAAAAAGTTCAATTAGGCCCTCAAACTTGTTATTTTGGAGCAAATAGACCCTCAAACTTGTTATTTTGGAGCAAATAAACCCTTGAACTTATTTATGACCTGTAATAGCAGGTCATANTATGACCTGCTATTACAGGTCATAAATAAGTTCAAGGGTTTATTTGCTCCAAAATAACAAGTTTGAGGGTCTATTTGCTCCAAAATAACAAGTTTGAGGGCCTAATTGAACTTTTTTAAAGTTTAAGGGTCTAATTGCACAATGAGGTATAGTTTGAGGGCCTATTTGACCCTTATCCCAAAAATAAATGAAATATTTTTTGTTTAATACTCCGTAGTAAATAGGAATTTGAATCGAAGTAAATAATTAATTAATTTAAATAAATAAATATATAAAAACATATAACACATGCATATACACCTACATATATGTGTAGGAAATGAATCATATGACAATAAGTTCTCAAGAAAAAACTATGAATCAATTCCATCCTTACATCTAAAAAAAAATCGTATAGTTTTTATCAAATATATTTAAAAAAAAATTGATGTTTTTGTAATTATGGTCATATTTACCATGTAATTTTTAACACATTATATAGTAAACTTCTCATGATTATTCAAAAATGCACTTTAGAGCAACCTCATTTGTTGAGTTATTTTGTTAATTTTTTGCAAGCAAGTAGGAGAGAGGAGAAGGTGAGCAAAAGAAAAAGATTAAGAAAAAAAAGTATGAGTCGTTTGACAAAGAAATAAATAAATAAATAAATAAATAAAGGGTTTTTTATGCTTCCAGCCTGACGCGTGTACTAAATAAATAAATAAAGGGTTTTTTATGCTTCCAGCCTGACGCGTGTAGTGGTACGTGGAACGCGCGTTTTGGACGTAAAAATTTATATTCTTGGAACCCATAAAGAACTTTTATTTGCGGGAGAAAAAATCATACTTCCCATTAGCAAAAAAACCAAGCTAATTTTTTAGGTAGATATGAAAAAACATTTAAAAATTACAAATGTAGTCACTCTTATATTGTTAGTAAGTGCACTCTAGAGTATTAAAAATTACACTTTATAGTATTAAAAATTACATTTTGTTCAGTGTGAAAGTGCAATGCACTTATTGTTTGAATTTTAGAGTTTATAACTTTGCTTTTTTATGTTACACTTGGTTTAAGGGTTCACCTTTTATTGGCTAGGGTTTAATATTTACGATTCAGGTTTAAAGTTTAGTTTTTTCGTTGATATTTTTTAAAAGTTATATGAAAATGCATTATCTATTATTAAAAAGTGTCCATAGTGTAAAAAGTTGTACAAAAAAGTTGGTGATAATTACAATAATGTCACCGCATTTTTAAGTTGGCTATAATTACAAAAAAAAATGAGCTGATATGTTCGATTTTTACATATATAAGGATAAAATTGATTTTTAGTGTTCTCCTCAAGACAAAGTATAATGTGTGAATTAATTTCTTAATTACTATAATTATTAAGATTTTATTCAAAAGTAACCATTAGCATAATTTTATATGTGTAATAATCTATGAATTAGCGTAATAATCTATGAATTGGAATAACTATCATAACTTTTTTAATCTCCTTTAATTATGGACGTAATATGTGTATTATCAATTTCTTTAACTGATTATATAAAATTTATATTACGAAAAATATTAATTCCTTAATTGCTATAATTTTTAAGATTTTATTCAAAAGTAATCAAAGGAAGTGCACGGGTAATTGATATTATTTGACATTAAAAAAAAAATTGATTAACTAGTATCAATCTGCTAATTTTTCCTAATTCTATATTTGAAATTATCTTTTTAAACAGATTTAATAGGAAAATTTAATTAGGAACTTATATTAAGAGTTTTGGATTATTATTATTAGAAAATTATATTAAGAATTTTGAATTATTATTATTATTGCCAAAGACCTTGTGGTCTAGTGGCACCCGGTTGCACCCCCACATGGGAGGGGATGAGTTCGAGCCGAAAGTAGCCATTGTAACCGAGTCAATAGTACACACATAAAAAAAAAGAATTATTATTATTATAAAATTAACATAATAGATTTTAAATTGAGGCTACAAAATTTAATACTATTATTTCATTTATTTATTCAATTATAGTAATAACAAATTTTTAACTAATAATTGTGCATCAGTATTGTGTAATTAATGATAAAGATTAATTGAAAATAACAATTTTTTAACTAATAATTTTTAACTTATTGCAGCAAGTGAACCCCTTTCAAGATGATGTGGAAGTTAATGTGAATTTTTTTTTTTATTTTGTTAGCTTATGTGGCTTGCAAGCTTGCTATAATAGCAAGTTTGCAATTGACTTTTATTTTGTTTTTTATTTGTTATTTGTTATTTTATTATTAATTTATTATATTTATAATATAAAAGACAAGTGGGCCGGGACTACTTTTGAAAGTAAAAGAGTATTGCAATAATTGAAATCAGCAATCAATAATATATGGAATGATACAATGACCCATGTTTAGCTTCCAATGCACCATTTTTAATAAAATGAAGAATTAGAATGATAAAACGAAGAATTGGAATGAATAATAACTAAAGATTTATTCAAGTATAGTAATCACCAATTTTTACCGAATTACATGAGCATCCGTAGATGGAGAAGATTAAGATTGCAGACTTTGCAATCTGAAGATGAGCATCCGTAGATTGCAGGCTCTTCATTTGTTTTACCGAATTACATGAGCATCCGTAGATGGAGAAGATCAAGATTGCAAACTCTACAATCTGTAGATGAGCATTCGTAGATTGCATCCCCTTCATTTATTTTACCGAATTACATGAGCATCCAAGATCAAGATTGCAATATACATTTTGTTTCCATTGTATTTATACGTGTAAAATGTGATAAACATAATTTGGAAGATTTTTCAAAAAGAAAGTGTAATTAATTATTTAAAGTTTTTAAATAATAATTCTAAATGACATTTTTGTCCAAATGTTTAATGTTACTAAAACAACCCTGAGTTTGAGGGAGAAAACTTGGCCATACACTTCTGTTTTTATATATATATATATATATATATATATATATATATATATATATATATAACAATAGAACTAGAATGATGATACACGTGTGGTGTACAAACTAAATATTATAAATATTTTTGTTGTATAACGATAGTAATAACTAATAGTATTCTGCCAATGACTTTGTAGTAAAGTGACATGTAGTGACTCTCCCAAATAAAAGGTCATGAGATCAAGTGATAGTGACTCTTTGTGCTTCAATAGGTTGAGGAAGTATAAATGAACATCAGAACAGATACTACAATATAACGGAGGGAGTTAATATCACTAAAAAAACAAATAAAAGGGGATTTAACATTACAAATTATTAAAAACTTCTTGGTAAAACAATGTTACTAGTTGAAGTAAACAAATAAAAGGGGATTTAACATTACAATTATAAAAAAATTCTTGGTAAAATAACGTTAGTAGTTGAATTACTAATTCTTTTTGAGCTACTACAAATTAATATTTTGAGTCCAATGGGATTGTTAATTTGAGAAGCAGCAATGTACAATTGACCATGGACAAAAATTGATTTTTTCAGTAGCAATCCAACGTGTGATAGTGTTTGTCCTTGACTTTTATTAATGGTTATTTCACATGACAACATTAGAGAAATTGTCTTTTTTGAAATTTGAATGGCAGTCGTGGATTTTGACAGTGTCATTGACATTCGAGGAATCGATACCTTAGTCTATTCGTTGCTACCAGAAAGTATCTTGGCTTTAATGATGTGTTCTGAAAGTTGAGTGATAACCAATCGTGTACCATTACATAACCTAGTGAATATAATGGTCTATGTTCCTCAATAACATTACTGGTGGACCAACATTTAACGTCAATGAATGATTAGGAGTTAACCGCCAGCAACATGCAATGCACTCATGTACTCATTTATGGAGTTTTAAGTGTTGGTGGTAGTATGACACGGCTATCAAGATATTTGGGATCAAATTGCCATTCATAAACATAGGAAATATACTTTCCACTATTGTAGCAATCGGGTTACCATTAGAGGGTAACAACTTATCATGTGGTATGTCAACTTTTGCATATTCATCGTTCGAACCACCAACTGTTCCATCCCCGATAGCAGCAATCCAATTAGCAAAATACTCAAGTTATTTTATATCAACACTATGGTAGGTCGTTGTAACATTTTATTGATAAATGCAGTTATGTTTGAGGTGATGACCACCAACTGACAAAAATCAATTTAATGGAGTACAGAAATGGTGGGCAATTAATGGGAGGTCGAATGTTGAGCAGTGACGAATTGAAACCATTTTCATTTTGTCAAACTTTCCATGTGAAAATATATGTCGCAGTGGCGTGTAATTTTCAACACAAACCTCCAAACTATCACTACACATCGAGATTTCGATGTCACCATTTCTTGGTACTCTAACTTTTCATATTTATATCCACCTTTATCTAAATTTATTTAAATTTTGTTTCAAAACAAAATTTATTAAAATTCAGTATCTGCCAGCTTTCATTTGAAGATAAGAGATTTAAGGGGGCGTTTGGTTCACGGAATGTTAGATTACTTTAGGCAATATTAGATAACTCTGAATATTAGATTCATGTGTTTGGTTTAAAATTGAAATAGGTAAATAAGACAACGAAAATAAGATAAATTGATTAAAATGCCAAAAGCTCAATATTAGTAATAAGACAAGGGAATGTGAGATTACCTAAGAAATTGAGGTGTATCTCACATTCCCTTCCAATAGCTAAAAACTTCATCGGGAGGTTATGTTACATTCCCTGGGAATCTTACATAACTTGAACCAAACATGAGAATGTTATATTCCCAAGCAAATATAACCTTAGTTATCTTAGTGATAAAGAATTGGAATGAAAATTATACACCTTGTTTGGTTGACAACTTTTTTAAAATACAGGTATAGAATTTGATTATTTTTATAATTACAAAACCTATTACCTAATTTAAATTAGGTATCATTTCATTTAATTCAGTCTTATCTCTCATTTTATAGCTACCCATTTCGTCACTTCCTCACTTCATCGACTTTCTCACTACATTGCTTACTCATTCATCGCCACTCTTAAGATCAATTGCCTTAACTTTTTTATTTTTGTATTTAAAAAAAATATGTATTCCTATTATAAAGATATACATAACCAAACATCAATATTGGTAATCATTCTAATTCCACCCTACTACCAAACATGCATAATATTTTACCAAAACCAATTCTAAGTACCAAGTATTTGATTCCATTATGATTCTGATTCCGATTCCTATGTTCGAACTAAACACACCCTATGCTTTTTTTTTTGAGCTATAATACAGAGTTAAAGAGGGTGTTTGGCAAATAGTTGTTATTAGCAGACTGGATTAGCAGGTTTGACGAGCTGATAGCATTAGCTGATTGAAGAAAGATGTTTGGTAAATTAGTTGTTAGCTAATAACTTATTACATACAAAATGATTTTTGCGTATAATTTATTTTTGCAAAAAGCTGAATGAAAAAACTGCTTTGAGCAGCTTTTTGAATTTTAGTCTTTTAGAGTAATAAGCTAATTAATCAAACACTCATATTGATTGTTTAACCAATTCAAACAACTAATAGTGGTTAAACAAGTCAAAATTGACTGATAAGTTAACTATGTTACCAAACACTGTCAATATCATTTTTTGTTTTTAAAACAGAGATGAATATGGTGAGTTTGTCTGTTTTTTTTTTTTTTTTTCCCTTTAATTCATCAATTTAAAATTCATCAATTTGGTCTTTTTCTAAGTACTGTTTTTTTGTTGTTTCTTGTCTTATGATAGATTTTTTGTCAAATGCTGTTTGAAGTAAGATTTAAAATGTAATTTCAGTATCCAATCCCTTGAATCATCCCAAAATTCAAAGAAAAAGCCCTTAACCATCCAACATTTATATTAGGAAATGCAACAAAAATACATTTCAAGATGTGAAGAATGTTCAATCAATTTGGGATGATTTTTTTTTTTTTTTTTTTTACAAATTCGGAATTATTTAGGTGAGATTTGGTAATGAAATTACATTTTTTTCCCATGTCTCAAATGCCAATTTGATAGAAAATTTACTTTTTTTTTTGAAACAATAGAAAATTTACTTAGAAAATCTAAAATGACAAAAAATAAATACCTGGAGACCAAAACTTCTCAATTTTAAGCATGAGACTATGAGAGTACTAAAAGTGACAAAATTACTATACTCAAAAACTAAAAATAGTAGTAACTCTACCTTATATAATATAATAGTGCATTTAGTACAGTCATTGTTTAATAAAGAGTTAATTTTATTTTTGGTCTTAGATTTATAGGTGACAATTCACTTTTAGTCATTTTTCAAAGCATTATTCTTTAGTCCTAATATTATTGTGTCATGACTATTTTTTGTCTTCCATCAACAAAATGTTTAAATCTGATAAAATATAAGGACATTTAAATCTTTAATTATGATTATATATATATATATAGTCATGATCAGGTGCGGTCGTGCTCTCTCGTGCGGCCGTGCGGTTCACACCACTCAATGTTACGAAATACACCACTCAATGTTAAGAAAAACACCACACAAATATGCACTGTGGTGTGTTTCTTAACATTGAGTGGTGTATTTCGTAACATTGAGTGGTGTGTGACCGCACGGCCGCACATGAAATTTTATATATATATATATATATATATATATTATTTGTGTGGTGTGTTTCTTAACATTGAGTAGTGTATTTCGTAACATTGAGTGGTGTGTGACCGCACGGTCACACATGAAATTATATATGTATATATATATATATCGGGTGAACGCAATTATATATGTATATATATATATATATCAGGTGAACGCACTTTGTATATAAAAATTAAAATGTCCTATTGGTTTTTTGAAATTTAAATGGGGTTTGGGGAAATGGGGATGGAATTGTCATTTTGCGCAAAGAGGATGATTTGTTTGTGTTTGCACATGCGGGGCAATTCTTATTGGAGTTTGAGCACAACCTTCGGGTTTTTCAAATCGCGTTGAATTTGGGACGTGTAGCTTTCTGGGCTTTACCCCCAGCCTTGTGCTAAAATTGCAACACTGCCCCTTAACGGTTTGTTCGTTTGTCAGCTCATAATAGTGGGCTCCACACTCCCACACCAACTTTAATCAGTCGTTATGTCGTGAACCATGGTCATACTTGATATTGCAGTTGTGTTAATTAATAATGCAATTGTGTTGAAAGGGGACTGCAATTGCACGAAACAGATGACGTTTCATCCGTTTGAAACTACAATTGTGTGAACTGATACGACAATTGTGTTGAACGGATGAACGATCTTTGTTCCGCACAACTGCAGTTTTCTTTCAACACAACTGCAGTATCAGCCATGACTTTGGTCCACGGTATAATTTGCGAACTTTAATTCTTAAAAAATTTACAACCATTGCTAGGGTCGGTCCTATCATTTTATAAACCCGAAGCAAAATTAAAAAAAAAAAAAAAAGGACCCTTAATATATGAAGTTAAAAGATTATATGAGTTAATTGTAAATAATTAAATGACAATTTTCAATTTTTGTATTAATATAATTTTTTATTAAAAAAATATTTTATTAGATTAGCCTTGGAGTAATGCTCATTCAAACTTTGGGTCCTATATGAAGGTTAATTATAAATTAATTCAATGTTCGCTAATATATATCTATTAACTGAGATAATAAGTATATCAAATGGTTGTACTTGTTAAGTAAATTTAAAACTCATAAACAATTTTGAAGTCGTGAATTCAAATCTTTGCATATGCAAGCATTTTTTCCAACTTCATCAAAAAATAAAAAATCAAGCTATGAGGCCCCTCCCAATGTTGGGCTCAAGGCGGGTTCCCATCTCGCCCACCTTTTAGGGCCGACCCTGACTACTATAGTGGCTTTAGGGGCAAGGTCGTGTGAACTTAGAATTAGTGTGACAAAATTTGGATCACTTAAATATTAAAAAAAAATTACACCAAAATTGTATGGGTCCCACGTGTCTAAATAAAAACTTTTAATAAAAAAAGTAAATCACAAAATGAACTTCAAAAGAATTCCACTTTTATTTTCTGACATGGCAATATTTGATTAGTTATCTTCATCCTGTGAGTCCCAAGAAAAATGGCAACACCAATATTTTGTGATTGGGAGTAGAAGTAGCATTTCTTGCTTCAAAATATACTCATCCGTCTCATTTTGTGTATGATTCAGTTAATAAGATTCCCCTGAAATATTTTGAATTCAATTTTTCATAACATTAAATTTGATATTATTATATAAAATTTATATATTTAAAAACTACATAAAAAGTACTATATGATATAAAAATTTAATTTTAAAAAATAATTTAAAACTAATAAAGAAAATAAGCAAATAAGAAAGAGTTGATTTGACAAATAAATACTAAAGACAGATAAAATGGGATAAAGAGAGTAAAAGTTTTCTAAACATACCTTTACATAGTTATTGCCAGCGAAATAGAGTGAAAAATTAAACTATATTTTGCGGTCTCTACCAGTTTAATTCTTGAATAATGATATGAGTGTTTGATTAATTAGCTTTTTGTAACGGTTTATTGCTCCAAAACGTTAAAATTCAAAAAGTTTATTTGATCATCTTTTTAAAAAAGTCATTTTGTATATAATAAGCAATCAGCAGCTAATTTAGCAAGCATCTTTTTACTATCCGCTAATACTATCAAGTATCAACTAATCAAAATTACTAACCCAATCAACTAACAGCTATTTACTCCATAGTTGGATTTTTGTAATCGCATTATTACTTGTTGTTTCTATTCTTGCCATGTTAGTCGTGCAGATGCATTATAATACAATTTGCCACTTCATCTTACCATGGTAATATTAATGTTATATCACCATATATATATATATATATATATATATATATATATATATATATATATATAGGATCGCGTTCAGGTGAGAACTGGGCGCCCAGGAGAGAACTGAGAACGAATCACAGCGCGCCACGTGTCCGGAATGTAGTTGCAACTAACGCTATAACTAGGTGCACTTCATGTTATAACTAGGTGCACATAGGTGTACCCAGGTGCATAAATGTTAACAAGGTAAATTACTTGCACCTGCAGGTGAAAATAGGTGCACACGTGCAAGTAAAATGTGTTACAAGTGCAAGTAAATTATACAATGAGAATCAATACTAAGTGCACCTAATGTTATAACTAGGTGCACCTATTGCTATAACTAGGTGCACATAGGTTGCAACCAGGTGCATGAATGTTAACAAAGTAAATTACTTGCACAAGTGCAAGAAAAATGTATTGCAGATGCAAGTAAAATGTATTACAGGTGCAAGTGAATTGTACAGTGAGCCAATACTAAGTGCACCTAATGTTATAACTAGGTGCAACCTATGTTATAACTAGGTGCACCTATGTTATAACTAGGTGCACCTAGGTTGCACCCAGGTACATGAATATTAACAAGGTAAATTACTTGCATTTGTAAGTGAAAGTATTTGCGAAAATAGGTGCATGAATATTAATAAGGTAAATTACTTGCACTTGTAAGTTAAAATATGTGCGAAAATAGGTGCACTTGTAAGTGAAACTAGGTGCACTTTTAAGTGAAACTAGGTGCACTTGTAAGTGAAACTAGGTGCACCAAAGTTCCAGTTATTTACGAAAATGCCACCGCGTCATTTTTTTAAAATTGCATCTGATTCGTTGATCTGGACACGTGGACGACTGTGGAGCGTTCTCATTTCCTACCTGGGCGAGAGTTCTCACGAGAGTGCACCCCTATATATATATATATATATATATATATATATATAGAGGGTAGGGTTCGAGTGAGACCACTAGCTTAGTGAAGATCGTGAGATCACATCTTGTGCATCCATGTAACACTTTTTAATGGTCCAGATTGATTGACACACACACTTTGTTCTCACACATTTAATCACCGTTTGCACACACTTCAACTTGGAATCTTAATCAATTTAGATCACTAAAAAATTTTGAGATCAAATCTTGTACATCAATCACCGTTCGCACACATTTAATCACCGTATGCACACATTTAATCACCGTCCGCACGCACTTAATCATCATTCGTACACATTTTATTACTGTTGGCACACATTTCAACTTATCATCTTAAATCAATCTAGACCAGTGAATTATTAAATGGATGCACAAGATTTAATCTCACGATCTTACCTAAACAAGTGATCTCATATAATCCTAACTCTCTCTCTCTCTATATATATATATATATATATATGAGATCTTAAAAAGTCATCAACATGAGTAAGGCTCAAATGTTTGTTATTTAAATAATCAATATAAGTTGCCAAGGAACTTGTGGTTCAGTGGCATCAAACCGTTCCCTTTATACGTGAGGTGGGTGGGTTCGAGGCTCAGTGGATAGGTTGAGATAGTAATTATGAACAGATACTGCATTGTAATAGAGTTAGTTTTATTCAAAAAATAATCAATATGAGTTCCAACCAATAACTACACTATTAGGGTATGTTTGGTTGGCAGCAAAAAATTTTCCAAGAAAAATATTTTCTTCAAAATCATGAAAAGTGCTCTTTTCTTATGTTTGGTTCATTGAAATTTATTTTCCAATAGAAAATAAGTTATTCATTTTTGAGGAAAATAAATCATTTTCTATTGAAAAATAAATTCTTAGGTGATATATGGTATTCTATTTTCCATTGCAGTTGGGAACAAAAAGTGAGATTGTAGGACCATTTTATCCTTGTGTTTCTCTCTTAATTACATACATATACTGTACGTAGTGTATATATTTGTGTATGTAGTGTATATTGTATTAGTTTTGTTTCATTCCTGTATGTATTTCTTGCCCCATATAATATTTGTGGATGTTGTGTATGTAGCATCTTAATCTTTTATACATTATAATCTTTTAATTTATAAATTATTATTATTATTATTATTAGGGAAAAGGGTCAAATACACCCTCAAACTTTTGCTAAGGAGTCAATTAGGCCCTTGAACATTTGAAAGTTGCAATTAAATCCACAAACATTGTATTTTGGAGCAAATAAATCCACTGACCTGTTGGTGACTTGTGATTACAGGTCAATTAGGTTTCCGGTGACCTTACGGCGAACCTTCGGCTAAACTCCAGCAAACCTTAGCGCTTAGATCGGGTAGAGAAAACAGACGAGCGCGTCGACGGAGAAGCCATCTCCGTCGACTGAGTGGCGACCAGTTGGTCACCACCTCCAGTCGACGGAGAAGGTTTCTCGTCGACGGAGAAGGTTTCTCCGTCGACTGGAGAGTCACCATCTCCAGTCGACGGAGAAGATTTCTCCGTCGACTGGAGAGTCGCCATCTCCAGTCGAGATGGCGACCAGCGCCATCTCCATCGACTGGAGATGGTCGCCATCTCCAGTCGACGGAGACTGGAGACACCATCTCCGTCGACTGGAGATGGCGACCCATCTCCAGTCGATGGAGTTGGTCGCCATCTCCAGTCGACGGAGATGGCTTCTCCGTCGACTGGGATTGCGACCAAACTGGTCGCAATCTCCGTCGAGGAGAAGGCGACCAGTTTGGTCGCCTTCTCCGGTGGCCACCATTCGCCGGTGATTAATTTTGTCATAAATGCCTAAGGTTCGCCGGAGTTTGGCCGGAGGTTCGCCGTAGGATTGCCGGAAACTTAATTGACCTATAATCACAAGTCACCAACAGGTCAGTGGATTTATTTGCTCCAAAATACAATGTTTGTGGATTTAATTGCAACCTTAAAATGTTCAAGGCCTAATTGACTCCTTAGCAAAAGTTTGAGGGTGTATTTGACCCTTTTCCCTTATTATTATTATTATTATTATTATTATTATATTATTGTTGTTGTTGTTGTATAGGACATATATGTCTTTATTCTCATTATTCCTATCAAACAATGAAATTAATATTTCTAGTAACTTCTTTTCCACTAACCAAACAATGAAATTCATCTTCCTAGTAACTACTTTTCCATGAAATTTCACTTACATTTTCCTTCAAATATTTTCATGAACCAAACGGGCCCTTAGTTTGTTAATATATTCATTATTTTAATTAATATTGAAATTAATTTGAAATCTTTTTCTATATTTATTTCTAAAATTAAATTCTTTTAGTCTTACATGACACTTTCTCCCAAAATCATTGTCATTTACAAATTACAAATAGTTATAGAACTATTGTCTATTTGCTAATAAACAATGGTTAAAAACCATAGTTTATGTTGTATACCCAACATATAAGAATTAATGTGTACTAGGGCATCTCCAATAAAAGTTTTTGGTGTGATTTTTGAAAAAGCAAGGCTTATGTATGGGAGAGAGAAAAAAAAAATCTTTAAGCAAAGTATTAGTTTTTATCTGCAGAATTGTGGGACCTAACAAGGAAAAAATAGTTTCGCGCTTGCTTCACGTGAAGCGCAGCACAACGCCCATCCGGACGCGTTAATCATGCTTTTTTTTTTTTTTTTCTCTCTCTCTCTCTAATTTTTTTTCTTCATTTTCATTTTCTCTTTTCTAGTCACATTTTGTAAAAACTCCTCAAAAGTGTAACTAATGGGATACTCTTACATACAATAGGCGTCATATAAAAATTATTAAAAAGATTTTACTATGTCTCAAATCATGAAATAGTTTTAACTTATAAAAACAATGATGGTCTGATATATCTTTGTCTATTAGCTAGCGAATTTATTGTAGTGCGAGCTAGCTTATAGTAGTCTAATGCCAATAGAAATCGATGATTAAATTTAGAGTTAATTACGAGAGTTCACTTTTAACTATTTTTTATCATAATATCTCTATATGGTCTTAATATTATTGTGACATGATCATTTTTACCCTTTATTATGCGGTTAAACACAAAAATATTTCCGTCTTTAATTATAGTTAATTATTTATTTATTTTGATTCTAATTTTTATTTACTACCAAACAACTTAACTCATTATTATTTGAACCAAACACACCGTAGCCTAATGAGTGCAGGATATATCGAATCACTACTAGAGTACATAATTTTCCTTGCAGGGAAATATGGAAAGTATGGGCAATGACTCACACTTGTATAAACTCATCAACGTCTTGGCATTTAATTTCAAAATAGCACATGACAAGAAGTTTCCGGCACAATAATTAACTGGGATTTTGTACTCAGAAAAATTTGAAAAGACACATAAATATATACACATACATACAAATCTTGGCATTTATGTTCTGGTTGGTGCATGAAAACCCAGAAAGTTATTGCAACAAGCTTTTTTTTTTTTTTTTTTTGAGAATAGTTATTGCAACAAGCTAATCACTTGTACGTGCCACAAGCCTCATATTGGGCTGAGTTTGGTAAATGCCAAATCTAGTATCCGGTAGAGGTTAATTGGGTGGAGGCCAGGTTAGTAAAAAGTTTAAAGGGTCAAGTCTAGGCGTTTAATTTAACACCCAATATATTGAAAATGTGTGGCGGTATAAAAAATAAAGTTACGTTTCGTTACTAATTATAACTTATAGCGTAAGTAGTAAGCGTTTGATCCTAACAAGTAATATATCCCGGGTGACCTTCCCGGCCTAACTACTAGCTATAACTTTTAACATAAGTGGTAAACGTTTGATCCTAACACAACAGCATCCTTGTCCCTGTCCTCACAACTACGTTGTACGTACTGCATTTTCACATAGGATTCCTTGTCTGAGTTGTCTCCCCAAAACATAAAAGTCTGTCCACCCCTCAGAACCAACAATAAATTCTTGTATGGAGCTTTTCTGGAAACCTACCTTCCAGTAGAGAGAAAAGAAAGAAATATATTTATTGTGGGTGAAGAGATGAGGTCAGGTCAGGTCTGGTCTGGTTGCTTTGCTGCTAGCTTGATGTGTGTTTGACACCTTTTTCTTGATTTTGACTGCAGTACAAATGCTTGAACCACTGTTTTATTTCCCATGTGGAACCACAGATCGAACCAGTTGGTAAAATTAAAGCTTCAAAAACCCACCATCACTTTTCGTGTTGTTTGTTTACAAGAGTGACACGGATCAGATGTACGTTTAGAGGTTTGATTCCAAAGTAGTTCGGGTCAAGCGGAGTGAATTGTCAGTTCAAATATTTTAAAGAGTTAATACCACAAATGGTCCTCTGACTATTGGGGTAGTACTCCTTTTAATCATCAACTTTCAATTCGACCACAAATGGTCCTCTGACTTTCATTTTGACCACAAATAGTCCTCTGTTAAAATTTATGTTAAATAGGTGTTAAATCTAGGGTAATATCGTCAAATTGATTAATATTAGAGCAAATTGTCATTTTGGTCCACTAACTATAGGGGTCCTCTTAATTTCAGTCCACGACTTTCAAAAGTGTTAATTGCATACCATGACTTTTCAATTTGTATCAATTTTGGTCACTCCGGCCAAATTGCCGGCCAAATTTCGCCGAAAAATTTTAAAAGTTAAAATAATGAGGGTATTTTAGTCATTTCACATTCGAATTCTTCTTCTTCTCCGGCGAATTCTTCTTCTTCTCCGGTGCGGTGACTTCTTCTTACAGTTCACTTATAATCGCATATGCAATAGTAATATAGCAGCCATATGCAATAGTAATATAGCAGCCATATATTCTACCTTTTACAGTTCACTTATAATCGCATCTCAACAAAGACTGCTGAAATGTTTACCCAATTTCAATTTCAAAACCTCAGCAAAGAGGAATGTAAAGGAAAACTATGGTAAAATGAGGAAATAGCAAATCTTAAGTCTAGTTATGCTACTCCATTATCCTAATGGCCAAGTAATCGGTGGAAAAAATGTATAATTATCTTGTGCTTTTGCACTGCACGTGGTGGTGACTCTTCAAACTTGTTGGATTTCACTATAGTTCTAATATAAACAAGAAAATGGGTTAGAGGCTCACAGTGAGGGTCCGATTTCTGGCAAAGAAATGATGGGTGGAGGTGCGTTTCTCAGACTGCGAGTGTGTGAGCTTCTTCATGGAATCAAAGTCGAAGATAGTGCTGCTGTCGGGGAGGAAACAGAGTTGTAGTCGGAGAAGAAGAAGAAGAATTCGTCGGAGAAAGAAGAAAAAATGTGAAATGACTAAAATACCCTCATTATTTTAACTTTTAAAATTTTCCGGCGAAATTTGGCCGCAATTTGGCCGGAGTGACCAAAATTGATACAAATTGAAAAGTCATGGTATGCAATTAACACTTTTGAAAGTCGTGGACTGAAATTAAGAGGACCTCTATAGTCAGTAGACCAAAATGACAATTTGCTCTTAATATTATTATGATTACTTCTTTTTTAGAATTATATGACAACATAATTAATTTCAAACATTAAGTTAATAATTATAAAAACAAAATGGACGTGACAAATTACATAAATGAACAAATTAATTAAAAATCCATGATTAATGTTCGCAATTTGTACTTGATTAATTATATTTATGTCCCAAACAAAATGTTTGATCGACTAATGAAAAGTGAAAACTATTAATCAGTCATGTATGAACAATCATGAAAATGAAGGAAGCAAGGTTTATTTAAAAAAATTCTTCCATTTTAATCTGTTGGTTAAATTAAAAAAGATAGCACTAATATTAAATCTTCATTTTGTATGCATAATTACGAGAAAAAATGTGTATCTTTTTATTTAGGAGTATTTATATTTGTTAATTGTTTCAATTATGCTTGTTGTTGGAAAATTATAAACATTTTTATTTTATGACCATTAGATATATCAATTTGACGATAATACCCCTAGATTTAACACCTATTTAACAAAAATTTTAACAGAGGACTATTTGTGGTAAAAAATGAAAGTCAGAGGACCATTTGTGGTCGAATTGAAAGTCTAGGACTAAAAGGAGTACTACCCCAATAGTCAGAGGACCATTTGTGGTATTAACTCTATTTTAAATATAGTAAATTGTGATCATTATATATCATGAAGTTTTATTATTAAGCCCGTAAGAATTGGGCAGGTGAATATAGCAGTCAATATCCAATTATAGTACATTTTAGAGTAGATACTAATGAATTGTTACTCTATACTTTGAAAACAAACATTTAACATAGGGATGAGTGACATGACTGGAACTAAGGGGCGGGTCCGGACCATCCTCCAAAATTTTTTGTCACCAATATATATAGAGTTAATTCTACTAGAGTTCTCTTGGATTTGGTGGCAATTTCAAATTTAGTTTTACACTATTGTTTTTGTCATTTAACATCTCAGACTATTATTTTTTGACACTTAGTCATTCTCATAACTTTTTCTATTTCTAATAAGGGTTTTTTTGTATTTTCATATTTTTCTTTTGTTATTTTTTCGGTTTCAACCGGTTTAATTGGTTTAGGACTTTAGGCAACCTCTGATTTTTAGTAATCATATTTTTCAACAGGATTTTTGTAAAGTCCTAAACTAATTAAATTTGTTGAAATGGGAAAAATAACAAAAGAAAAATATGAAGAGACAAAAATGCCTTTACTAAAAATAGAAAAAGTCATGAGAATGACTAAAAGTGTCTAAAAATAATAGTTTGGGATACTAAATGACAAAAACGATAGTCTAGGACTAAATTTGAAATTACTATCAAAGAAAATAGACCTCCGATGGAAATATATATATATATATATATATCAAATGCGATCGCGCCTTCCCGTGCGGTCAGCACGGTATACACCACTAGTGTTAACAAAATACACCACTAGTGCTATGAAAATGTACAATAATGAAAATGCACAAAAACAGCCTCATAACTCTCCTGCTCCTAATTGTGCATTTCCGAATATTGTGTGGTGTATATTTACGTACATAGTGGTGTGTTTTTTAGTGATGCATATCTAATGGTGCATATTTGTATTGTGCATTTTCCTAACACTAGTGGTGCATTTTGTTAACAATAATGGTGTATACTGTACTAACTGTACGGGAAGGTTCGGTCGCACCTGAACTTTACTCTCTCTATGTGTATATATATATATATACACACGCTTTTTGCATGAATTTTCATGAATTTTTTTTGGGAGCCAAATGCCACTTGGCAAAGGAAAAAAAAAACCTTATTTTTCATTGGAGATACACTCCAAGTAAGAGTAGGAATATATCAACCCCTATTAATGGCCTATGAGTTGACTTGGCTTGGACATACATGTTTAGTAAAAAGGTTAGGTTTAGGCATATTTAACTAAATAGGTCCAAACTTATATATAATTTTAATTTAATATTATATTATTAAATATTTTATTTTTATCTAATATATTTTTACATTTACAAAGTGAAACCATATATATATATATATAGGGTTGCACTCTCGTGCGTACTCTCGCTCAGGCGAGAACTGCGGACAAATCACAGCTGTCCACGTGTCCAGATCAACGAACCAGATGCAATTTTAAAAAAATGACGCGGTGACATTTTCGTAAATAACTGGAACTTTGGTGCACCTAGTTTCACTTACAAGTGCACCTAGTTTCACTTAAAAGTGCACTTAGTTTCACTTACAAGTGCACCTATTTTCGCACTTATTTTCACTTACAAGTGCGAGTAATTTACCTTGTTAATATTCATGCACCTATTTTCGCAAATATTTTCACTTACAAATGCAAGTAATTTACCTTGTTAATATTCATGCACCTAGTGCAACGTAGGTGCACCTAATTATAACATTAGGTGCACCTAGTTATAACATTAGGTGCACTTAGTATTGATGCTCAGTGTATAATTCACTTGCACCTGTAATACATTTTACTTGCACTTGTGCAAGTAATTTACTTTGTTAACATTCATGCACCTAGGTGCACTTAGTTATAACATTAGTGCATCTAATTATAACATTAGGGTGCGCTTAGTATTGATGCTCATTGTACAATTTACTTGCACTTGTAATATAGTTTACTTGCACGTGTGCACCAATTTTCACTTACAGGTGCAAGTAATTTACCTTGTTAACATTTATGCACCTGGGTGCACCTATGTGCACCTAGTTATAACATTACGTGCACCTAGTTATAACATTATGTGCAACTACATTCCGGACACGTAGCGCGCTGTGATTCGTCCGCAATTCTCTCCTGGGCGGCCAGTACGCACCTGAACGCGATCCTCTCTCTCTCTCTCTCTCTCTCTCTATATATATATATATATATATATATATATATATATATATATATATATAAACTCTTATAAAGCTTATAATATGTAGATATTAAATAGGCTCAAAGCTTATTTAAAGCCTACAACAAAACATTTTTAATGGCCATTAAGTACAATTGTTATAGCATGATCATGGTCCTGGTTCATCTTACATTGGGCACATTGATTTAATAATTATTGATAAATTATTGTGTAAACCATGACGTACATGTGTGGACCATAAATGCAATATACATTTAATTTTTAATATACTAAAAGTACATTATTTATGTATTGAATGTACATTGAAATATATAAAAAATCATGTACTTTCAAATAATGCAAGGCTATTCCATTAAAAATAGGAGTCTTGTCTAATAGTTTAATTTGGAACTTCACTATTTTTATTTTGAGATGCAATCTAATTAAATATAATAGAGTAAAATTGCAATCTAAATATAATAGAGTAAAACGAAAAAACACAAAGATAATAATAGAGAGACAAGAACAATGGTGAAGAGAGATTTTTTTTATATTTTTTTTTTAACATTTAGATCTCACTATAATAATACAAAGAGAAATCGATTTATAAAAGTAAGAAACATAATCCAAAAAGACCTATAAAATATAAATATAGAAGTCTAGAAATTCTAGAAAATCCTATAACTAAGGTAATTGAGTCGAAATCCGTATAGACTTCAAGCTATTGTATTCTATGACAAAAGTGGAAAAGTAATGATTTTTTTGTCTAAATATAATGCATAAAATTCAACAAAGAAAAAAATACATTTCAAATTTTATTTTAAAATTAGTGACATTTTCGTGCATATTTAAATACAAATTTATTCACCCAAATTTCGATGTCAATTCAATTACTTCTAAAATTTTATTTTTTTTTACTTACAATTAAGACCAATATATAGATTCCAAAAAATATTTATCAAGTATTAAAATATTGAACTATATATAAAATATTTTTTTTAAAAAAATTGGGGGCCCTGTGCGGTCGCCCTGGCCAGCCCGGGCCGACCCTTAAATAATATACTTTATGTATATAAATAATGTACTTTTAGTATATTAAAATGTACTTTTTATTTATGTTTTACACAAATGTGTGGACCATGTTTCGTAGAATAATAATGGTTAATTATGTGTCTGCAGTTAATATATATTATGTGTCTTTAGTTAATAAATGATGTATATATAAATTAATTGAAGGTACATAATTTGTTAACTATAGACATATAGACCCTGTTTGGTAAACTAGTTAGCCTATCAGTCAATTTTGACTTATTTGACCACTATTAGCTGGTTGACTTGGTTAAAATATCGATCTAAGTGTTTGGTTAATAAGATTTTTGTAACTCCAAAATGTTAAAACTCAAAAAGTTGCTCAAAATAACATTTTCAATTAACTTTTTGATAAAAAAAAATTATACCAAACAGCTATCAGCTAATTTACTAAACACTTTTTTCACAATCAACTAATGTTATCACGTAGTCATACATTCTCTAACACAATCAACTAACAACCATTTACTAAACAGTACAATAATATGTTAATTACAAATACATAATATATATCTTTAATTTATCTACAGACACATAATATGTTAACTTCAAATGCATCATTTGAAATTCATTTTGGATTAGGATACAGTAAAATGACCATGATCCATGATATAATTTGCCCATTTATGAGGGTTGTACCTAATCAAAAGTCTAGATCGCTGCTTTTGGTATCACCTCCTTCATTAAAAAACAAAAAAAATAGTGCAACCTAAACGTCTAATTGGTTACTCTTATGAAGTGTCCCTAAAGGGACATTTTACAGAAATGGTTCCATTTATATATAAATCCAGCAGCCCATCATGCAATCATTATGGTCCACATAGCTGTGTGGACCATACTATCAAATAATGTACATTCAATATAAAAATAATGTATATTCAATATAAAAATAATGTACATTGTATTAAGGGAATATACATTATTTGTGTACTGAATGTACATTATTTTTATAGTATAAAAATAATGTACATTCAGTACACAAATAATGTAGATTTAAATATTTAATACATTAAAAATGTACATTTTATTATGGTCCACACAGCTGTGTGGACCATGGTCCATGCAATAATTTGCCCACATCCAGGCTTCTCCCCATTCTGTTGTGGGCTCAGTGGAAATGGAGAACCAAATGGTTCATTTTTGCAGTGGCAACGGCAAATTATACTGTGAATCATGAGTCGTGTTACAAGTTCAATCACTAATAAATATTTTTTTTAATATATAAAATATTTGGATCATTAATAAATATCTATTTTTAATATATAGAATGTTCATTTTTTTTTTGGAAAGATAGAGTGTTCATTTTTAATATACAATATACTAAATACAAACTTTCAAAAATGAATATATAATACACTAAAAATAAATTTTAATATACTAAAAATGAACGTTAATGTCAGTGGTCTAATGAATAAGTGGCAACTGGCATCTTGCAAGAGATGAAGTGAGAACCATAGAATGTGACATAATAGTATCGCTAAAGAAGCTTGTCTAACATGACGCATTGTGTTATAATTTATTAATTGTTCAATCAAATAATTGTTTAGTTGAGTCATTACATATGAACAAAGTTTACTCAATGCATATCTTCAGATAATGACAACCGATTTCTATCATTAGAAAAAAAAAGTTTAATTTCACAACAAACTAATCACAACATATCATGTAGAACTTACTAATGAGTAATCAAGACATACAACCTTGTGGTCTAATGGCATCACTGTTACCATTCCAAATGGAATGTCTCAGGTTCGAGTCCCATTCCAATCAAGGATGTCGGCATTATCATGTTGTTTGAGCAGATACTATGTTTAGGTTAGATTGTAGACCGTGAATAAATATACTAAATTTACATTACTTTAATATTGAAAGTACATTATTTAATAGTCAGTATTAAAAAATAATTTCTTTTTAAAATAACATTTAGTGTATTAAAAATATACTTTCACTTTACAAGGTGAACGCCATAGTCTATGATATAATGATTGGTCTAGTACAGTAAATTATTGTGTGGACCATGGTCCACATAGTTGTGTGGACTATGAATGCAATATACATTTTTAATATATTAAAAGTACATTATTTGTGTATTAAATATACATTATTTGATAATATATACAAAGTCATGTACTCTCAAATAATGTACTTTATGTATATGAATAATATACTTTTAGTATATTAAAAAATAAATTTTTTATTTATAGTTCACAAATATGTGTGAACCATGATCCATGGAATAATGATTGGTCTAGTACAAGGTTGGCCTAAATGACTTCGCCCACATAAAGTTGGCCCAATATTCATTTTTAACCCATAAAATCTAATCAATAAAGTCTAATCAACTTCTTCACCATTGAAATTTTGTTATTACACTCAAGAACTATAACCGTCGTACCATTTTCAAATGCCCGACATACTCTTATCCATTGAATTTGTGTTATATAAGTTATCTTCATTGTACAAAAAGTACATGCTACCTCTTAACTACCGCAAATTATATTGTGGACCATGATCATAGCTGATACTGCAGTTGTGTTGAACAGATACTGCAATTGTGTTGAAAGGAAACTGCAGTTGCGCGGAACAGAAGTCATTCATCCGTTCAACACAACTGCAGTATCTTTTCAACACAACTACAGTTCCAGATGGATGATACGGCCTCTGTTTGGCGCAACTGCAGTTCCTTTTCAACACAACTGTAGTATCCTTTCAACACAACTGTATCAGTTCAACACAACTGCAGTATCAACCATGACTCATGGTCCACAGTATAACGACTGCTTAACTACACTACCTTTGTAATCAACTTTTAGTAACAAACACAAGCTTTGTGCTTTCCATTTTGGTCCATTTCCATTTGCAGAAATTATGTTAATTCCACCATTTACTTATAGCATAAGCCAAGCATTTTTCAGTTGAATGTATTCTCAAAGGGCAGCTCAATATGAACAAAAGAATAGAATCTAATTTATTTTTATATACAATTTAAACCAATTACTTACATAAGGATAAAAAATACAATTTACTGTAGAAGAAAAAAAAAACACACTTCAAATATATGACACCACTATTACACTAAATAAACAAAAGAAAAGGGAAGAAATCAAATTCATAAAGACAATTTCACTATTTTAAGTTAAAATTAATAATGTCCAGGTACATAAGAAGAATGCAATGGATTTCAAGTATGAACAAGGATGACTTACAAAGATAATGCAGAGAAGTGAAGAAGAAGCCACGCGACACTTCAAAAAAGGCAAACCCGACCCTATCTTCTTTTATACAAACTGCAGAAACAAAATGTTAGTGGTGTTACTGTGTTAGTATTGGCTTCCTCTTTTAGCTCTTTTGTGCATCCCTTATACAGTAATAGTACTTATTGAACTCAAACCCCATCAAGTGATTGGCGGTCTAAGCCATTTTGGGGTCTTAATGGGGGCAATAGAGATAAAGCTGGCGGGATTTCATTGCAGCAACAGTTCATCGTCTGCCTGCAGTTGCTTGAGCCGCCTTTTTGCGTATACTGTTATTAGTACTGTGGTGGCCACGGTGAGACAAAAACCGAAGACTGTGCAGATGATCTGTGGAGCTGATAGGGAGTGTTGGTCATGGGAAGCATTTGCCAGCGTCTTTATCAGGATGCCACTGAGAAAAAAGGAGGATACTGCGTTAGCTTCGAGATATATATATACAAATTTGATGAAAAACAGCAGTCGCGTTCACGATTTAAAATTAAGAAAAGAAGGGCTAATGCAACATAGAGAAAAAAAAATAGCCCGAAAACTAGTGTTACACGTATTCTTGTTACAAAAATAAGAGCTTGTGGTCTAGCGGCATCCGGTTGCACTCCCATATGAAATGGGATGGATTCGAGCCTCAGTGGAGGCAACGCTGACTCTTTGTGCTTCAGTAGGTTGAGAAAGTAGTTATGAACAAATACTACATTGTAACAGAGTCAGCAGTACTCAAAAAAAAAAAACAACGGTATTATGATATTGCCTTGCTATTCAAAGATGCAAACAATGGTATTATGATATTGCCTTGCTATTCAAAGATGCAAACAACGCTATAAGTAAACACTTTTAGCATTTCTATTCAAACAGGTAAGGACAATGCTGGAGCCTAAATATGTAGGACAAAACTTGCATGACTAAGCCAAAGCCTAACACTGTCTCACAAGAACTTCTCATACAACAGTGAAAGAAAAAATAATAATAATAATAATAGTAATAATATGGAGTAACAATTATAATTATAATTATAATTCATTACAACAAACTGCCATTAAAAATGGATAACTTATTTGAACTGCCATGCACAAAATGTATACGGAGTAATAGTTTCAGAGTTTCAGTGACATGAACAATGGTCACAACCTTCAACAACTATATATAATTAATTGGCCAATTAATCTGCCTACTCAGCCAACAAACGGGCGAATAATGCCTTAATCCCATTGGCCTAGGGACGCCTAGCGCCTAGGCAGCTGCCTAAGCCAATATTTGCAACACTATAAATAGAATGCCTTAGCTTAACACATCATTGTATTACAAAGTTCTCTTTCTATGCAAAAACACAGAAACAAGTCTTGACATTTCAAGATTTGCTGACTAACCAAAGGCCAAAATCAAGTATTACTATTTTATGGGTTTCTTGTTACAGTTTGATCACCATAATTCTTCCTCATTGCAGAATAAAAATCACTCATTATAACAGTCATCAGCGCTATGGGAATGTGAAGGCAATGAAATCATATCCAACAACTATGCACAAAGAATGTTTTTGATGGTATGATGCGTCTCCAATCAAACTATAGAATAAAAATAATTGGGTGTGCACGTTAGTGGATAGATGAAGATTTTACTACTAGTCTCAAATAATCCTATGCCATTACATTAAGCACAAACGTCTCTGACTTCATTGGTGCACATATGCTTCTTACCATGTATATAAATGATCGGTGTGAGTGCATGTTCATGAATATGGAAGAGAAAGCGAGAGCTTACGTATAAATTGCGACAAATATCTCTGGCACCATGCCTACCAGTGAACCCAACAAATAAGGAAAGTACTTGACTCCCGTAGCCATTGCACAATAATTGTATACTATGTAAGGAAATGGAGATATTCTGATCAATGCCACAGCTTGGAATTGATTAAGGCAATCCCCTTCACCGGCTAGTCTAATCATAGAAGCATTCTTCGGATATCTTTCTATAAACACCTGGCAAGAAAGAGAAAGAAAAAGAAAGAGTCTGCTGCTCAATAAAGCAATCCAAAGAATAGGAAGCTACGAATGTTAGAAAACAAATAAATATATAGTTACTTGGACTCTGCGGCGGAAAAGATAGCCTATGAAATATGGAAGTGAAACTCCAATAGCTGCACCTCCAATAATCAGCAGAAACCCATACCCATATCCAAAAGACATCCCCGCCACCCACATGGAGGGAGTAGAAGGCAAAAGAAAGGTCGGAAAAAGTGCTACAGAACCAAAGACAAAAACCGCTAGAACTGGTGGGCTGAATGTTTTCGTCTCCCAATTTAATATCGGGATGATTTCCTGAGAAGGTAAATAATTTGGTTAGCAACTTAGCAAGTGGCATAAGCATCAAGGTACCCAGAAATAAAGATAGCAAGTCTGCAACTAGTTTTCCAACCAGGAGGAACCCAAGACTTAAAAGATAACAAAACAAACACGTTGCAATTGCTTGAACAAGGCAATACAGGGGTAACCCCAGCCAAAATGGCTAAGGATATAAACTTGTAATCACAAGGTCACCCGTTCGAATTCCAACCCTCTTGGTTTGAGCTGGTTTACCTCCTTATGGTTCTTTGCCGGCTAGGGTCACAAGACGGGGTTTATACCCATTAATTCTAGCCATGTTCATACAAATCCATTAGAGATTAAGAAGCAGCACAGGATATAAATAGAAATATGCTAATTCTCTAAGGCTGAGTGTTTTTCATCAAGTCCAGCTAATCTGATTTCTCATGGAGAAATTTCAAAACTCTTGTGGGGTCCCTCTGATAATTCGTGGAGTAACATACTATCATAATTCATAAAGTACTACCTTAAAATCTTGCTCCACATTACAAGCAAAATTGTTCAAATTTGAAATCTAAAGAAACAGATCTTTAATGATTTTCTAGGCTAATATCAATTTACTTTATCCCAATCATAAGACAGGTTGAAATGTTAGAAATAGAAAAAGAAATAATAAATTGCAGAAATAATTATGTTTTGCTGTTAACCAACAAAAAATTGAAAATGAAAAAGGAGAGTGGTGGACCTTATCCATGAAGAAGGGGCCGACCCAAATGAGAAAAACGGCAGCCAAAACGCCGAGAAAGATAAGCAAGAGGAGCAGCTTGGCCCACCACCAGAAGGACCACCACCGACCACCGACCTCACAACCCACCGCCACCACCGCCTCCGCCGCCTGGGAAGAAGGCGACCCATCCCCGCCGATGCAGTCCCCGCTGCTCTCCTCCAACTCATCGTTCCTCAATTTCACATAATACGCCCCATTGCGATCCTCCCCCGGCCCCGGACTCTTCGCCGCCGCCGCCCCCTCCCCGGCAGCAAACGTCATCATCGCCGAACCGAGACCCGGCGATCCACGATCAAAACGCAACCTTTAAGAGAATGGGCGACGGATATATCCCCCCCGGCGGATGAATTTAAAAAAGAAAAACCATAAAAAGGTGCAGAGCGTATACGGGACCGATTGCGTGGCTTCAAATTTGTGCATGTATTCTAAGCTTGGCGCATTGTTGTTGCTGTTGCTTCAAAGGAGGAGGGAAAGGAGAAAAATGGCGGATGGGAGAGGAATTGTAATTGAGAGACGAGAGGGTTTAATTATATATTATATATATATATATATATATATAGAGAGAGAGAGAGAGAGAGAGAGATAGAGAGAGAGAGAGTTTAATCAACGTAAACACAAATACTCCATGGCTTTTTAGGAAAAAGGTTGCAGCTTGGGTTAAATGACAGCTTTGCCTCTCGGTTTGCTGAGAATTCTCCGCCTCAACTCCTTTTTTTTAATATTTGGAATTTTCACGGAATGAAATTGCTATTTATATAGTAAATTATAAATGTACGATATTAAGTTATGTTTTGGTATTTTAAAACATTCGTTCTTATAATAACACTATAAATATTTTGTACGCGCGATACACAAAAATTTATGTTCAATATTAAAATATTAATAATATAGATAATTAAAATTTTTATTCAAATTATATATACACAAATAATATATGTATTTTATACACATATATGATTTACCATTCATAGAAATTTAATTAAAATATAATAAACTATTAAATTAATTATATAATGATTTTAATAAAATGATAATTAAAGAATATGAAAAAAAATATGATAAATATAGGTGTATGGTAATAATGATGGAATTATCAATGTTAGAATTAAAAAGTAGCAGTGTTATGACGGTATAAGGGTACTTTTGTCTAATGAGAATGTAGTAGAGACAATTTTGTTTATTAAAAGTGTACAACATTTAAATTAAAACGAATACATTACAAAAAAAAAGACATAAATCAAGGATATAATCTTGATTGAGACTTATTTTTAGATTAGATTAGTTTTAGATAAAGCTAAAAAAAAAAAGAAAAGAATATTAGTTTTAGATACCCAACAAGTGTGATTGAATAATGTCAATAACAAAAAGTTAGTAAAATTAAATGATGATTAAAATAAGAAATATAAAATTTTTATAAGATGGAATTTTAATTTTTGGTGATAAGAAACAATATTATTATCACTAGGAGGCCTAGGCGATTAGCACCTAAGCGGCCTAGGTGGTCACCTAGTCAGCCGGCCACCTATCCACATTATGGTGATGCGCTAGGCGGCCGGGCGGTGCCTAGCGCCGATTAATCGGTGCCTAAGTGAAATTTTTGCAACACTGTTCACAAATAAACTATAAGCTCTTTTTGATTAAACATGAGAAGTTTAAAATAATACGGAGTAGTTTATTTTTTCAAAATAGGCTCATTGCTTTTTAATTTGTTTTTTTAAATCTTGATTAATTTACAAATTGACATAATCTACCCTTCATTAATCAAAATCCTAATATATTAGTTTATCATTTTGTTTCTTTTTTTAAACTTATAAGCTATTTCAATAATTAATTTTACTAAACAATTTAATTGTAAGCATAAGTATGGACTCCTTGAGGGAATGAGGGGTTGTGACCTAAAAGTATTTGACCGAAACAAAGAGCGAGAGGACTCGAGCACCTTAGAATGTGGCCTCGGGCAGGGAGAGTATTCAGTTAAACTCGAGCACTGGGGAAACTTGAGGGGCATACACGATCCAAATAAAATGACAACGTTTGTCGAAGCACAAATCTAGAAATATTGGCACAAAATATTTTCTTAAGGTGAAGCCCGGAGGCGTAGTTTTAAGAAACTTTTTTTTTTTCGAAGGCATACATCAAGAGGAATTATAAAATATTTTTTTAGCCTAAGGTGTACAAGAAAGGAAAGTGAATTCTAAGCTATCAAGGGTCCTCCCCAGACCCACGAGACCCGTGTGCATTGCTGCCATCCGTTCACGAAGTCCGCGTGCGTTGATTTTGCCAAAAATGAATCATCCTCTCTAATGCAGTGTTGCAAAAAGCGCACCTAGGTGCCGATAGGCGCTAGACGCTGGCCGGCCGCCTAGCGTATCACCATATTCGGTGGTCTAGGCGGTCGGCTAGCTAGGAGGCCAACTAGGCCGCCTATGCGCCGGCCGATTATCTATTGTTTCCTCTTTTTTTTTTTTTTTTTGTTTTTTTTAATGGGTTATTTCAGTCACGACGTCATTTTGTGCGAAATAACTCTAAATCGTTCAAACCCTAGATGTTTTTTAGGTTAATATTTAATATTTTAGTATTAACTATTAAATTATTAAATAGTTTATAATTATCAAGTCTTAAAAATAAAAAAACATTAAACAAATTTAAACAAATATACACGAGCGCTTAGTTGGCGCCCGAAGAGCGCGTAGCGATTTTTCAACCATGCTCTAATGTGAATTTGTTCCAAGGGGCAGTGGTCTCGTCTCGGGCTCCCTTAGGTATCACCGAAAAGATGTAGTTCCCACCATCTGAATCCTCTTACCCGTCACTGCCCCCGATTACGCTGCTCTATACATCTAAGGTTGGCGCACCCTCTTCATTTTGATCCTCAATCTCAACCGAGAGCATCACAAGTCATAGGTGACAGCGTTTTCAACTACGAGCTTCTCAATCACATCCTTGGACGCAAGCCACTCTTTTTTCCAATTACATAAATATACATTGATAATCAACTTTTAATTCACCAATTATCTATTTTTAATGTATGAATATATGAATTCCATATCTACATAATCCACTTTGATTATATTTTACCAAATATTGATAGTAAATATAATTTTGTTACCAAAACTAGTATTTATTTAGACTATTTTTAAAATAAGTATTTATACTAGCGTTTTTAATAAAGTTTCAAACATTTATTTTAATGACAATTTACAATTATAATCAATCTCTCCTATATTATTTTGTATTAATATACTTTGAATTACTTATTTGAATAAACAAATTCAACATTCAATTACATATGCATTAACGTCTCCTATATAATCTTACATTGATATACTTTGAAGTACTTATTTAAAAATAGATATTGGGCATTATATAATTCGCACAATGTGCGTGAAAAACTAGTGTGTGTGTGTGTGTGTGTGTGTGTGTATATATATATATATATATATATATATATATATATATATATATATATATGTATAACTAAAGAGATTCAAATTTATCAAAAATATAATCCTAATGAAAGAACGGAAAATGGAAATTAAAGTCATGTGTATCACACTCTCCTTAAAATCGATTTGCTGTCTCCTAGGAGTGTTAAAAGCATTATAACTCATTGATTTAAGGAGCATTAATTGCTCTTAGTTACAAGTTTTTTTTAAATAAAAAAATATATTATTATTATTAGTTAATTACATTTTTAATATATAAATATATATATATATATATATATATATATATATATTTAAATAAACAAATATTATATATAAGGATTATAATATAATAAAAAGGGTATTTTTGGTATTATAGTATAAAAGCTATTCCCAAATACTTGGGAATAGCTAATACTAGGGGGTCCCCTAGGAATGGCTATTCCCCTTGCAAAGGGAATAACTCATTCCCGGGAATGCTATTCCCAGGAATAGAATGACGAAACAAACAATGGAATATGTCTATTCTCGGGAATGGTATTTCATTCCCGACCTATTCCACGAACCAAACACGCCGTTAGGGTATGTTCGTTAATTCATTTCCTTCTGGTGCTTTTAGCACCTAATGGTGCGCAATACTAGTGATAGACAAATAGCACGGGAAGGAAGGCAATCAGCCAATCACAGGTCACCATACGACTTCTCGATTTTTAAATCAAATGGTAAACTTTAAAAATTAATTTCTAATTCATCTATTATTTATTTTTAGCATATAATATATCAATTTTTTTCGTCTCATTTCGAAGAACCTGAATTCACATTTACCCGAACAAAATTGATAGTAGACCCACATATATTTGTACTACAAAATAGCCACTAAAATATCATTTTTTGCTAAAAATTTCCAACAAATTCGACTAAAAATAATGTTTCAAAATAGTCACTCACAGGTCATTTATCAATATATTTTCAGTGAATGAAAAATGACATTTTCAATAATAATAATTAAATCTAAATTGATTTTAAATTTAGAAATTTTAAAAATTAGAAATTATAATAATAAAATTTTAAAATTGGAATTAATTCTTAAAATTTTACTATAAAAAGGTAGTCAACGATGTTGATGGAGTTTCGAAATTGTTAACAATTGATAGGTCAAATCAGTTGGTGCTCACTCAAGTTGAATTAAATATGATGCTGTTATTTTGGTCGTATTAAAAAATTAGGTGTAAGAGATGAGTTTTTAGTACGGTAGAAAAACTCGCTAGGCACTCTTCGTGCGCTTGGAAGGTGCCTAGCGTCTAGGTGTTTATGTATTTTTTATTTTTTAAAAATTTGTTTAAATTTTTTAGACTTGATAATTATAAACTATTTACTACTTTAATAGTTAATACTAAAATATTAAATATTAACCTAACAAAATTTAGAGTTTGAACAATTTAGGATTATTTCGCTCAAAACAATGTGGTTTTGAGTAAAATAACTCATTTAAAAGAGAAGGGAACAATAACTAATCGGCCGATTAGGCGACCTAGTTGGTGCCTAGGAGGCCTAGGTGGTGTTTAGGCGGCCGCCTAGATCACCAATTATGGTGATACGCTAAGCGGCTGGCCAGCGCCTAGGCGCCAATTAATCGGTGCCTAGGCGGGATTTTTGCAACTAACACTGGTTTTTAGTAATTACCTATTGGCCTTAATCTTTTACTCCGTAGTTATTAATTGTTCTGAATAAACTAGGTGTGTTTGGTTCGAACTTGGGAATCGAAATCAAATATGAATCAAATATGGAGTACTTGATAATTGGAATGACTTTTAGTGAAATTATTTTATATGTTTTGTAGTAATGTAAAATTGAAATGATTACCAATATTAATGTTGGATTATGTATGACCCTATAATCGGAATCAAAGTTTAAAACAAAACAAAACAAAAAATCAAGGTAGTTGATCTTAAGATTGGCGGTGAAATGTGTAGGCAATGCAGTGAGGAGACGATGAAATGAGGAGGAATAAAGCTAAATTAATGGAATGATACCTAATTTAAATTAGTTAATTAGGTAATAAGTTTTGTAAATATAGAGGTAATCAAATCATATACTTTTGTTTTAAAAAGTTATCAATCAAATAGTGTATATAACTTTAATTTCACTCCCAGTCATTGTGTCTAATATAAATCCATAAACCAAACACACCCTATGTTTGATAAAGTAAGTTGATAGTTGTTTTATTAGATGTGTTTATTTGAATTAACGAGATCTGATTAAATTATTTAGATTTTAATTTATTTTACAATATTTAATTTAACATTAATCTATAAAATTTAATATGTACTCTCTCTGTCATTTTATATCTATTTCAATTAACGAAACTTGATTTAAGTTATAATTTAATTTTTAAAATATTTAACTTATTATTAGTGTATAAAATTTAGAAAAATGCTTTCTTTACCTCCTAAATTTCATGTCCAATATTTTCATTCCTGATGTGGCATTCATTCATTGTGTGCTATGAATTGGTTGACCCTACCATGCATTAATTCAAAATAGAATTTAGTTATCAATTAGATGTTGCCATATCATAAGCGATGGATTGGAGGCTGAAAATATTAGAGGTTTCTGTCATTACTCTAAAATGTATATATTTATAAATCACATTAAATAAAAAGTCAAATTTCAAAATTTAAGAAGTATAAGAAAAAGTTAAGAAGTCGAAGAACCGACATCGTATGTCATATAATTTTTTTTTTTAAATTCCAACATACGAAAAAACTGACGTCGTAAATAATATAATTATTTTAATTTTATTTTATTGACTTATTACGTCAGTTAGTAAAAATCGATGCTGATTGGGTGACGTACCATCCTTTTTTTTTTAGTAGTGCTAGGTCCTTAAATCCAAGAAAGAAGTCCATCTTAAAAAAAATAGCTCAATAAGTGGAAGAATTGTTCAAATGTAAGCATCACTTCTTTGCAAATAGCTCTTGCTGTTGACAATTTTCACTCTAGACTATTTCTTGACATCAGTAACCCTCTTCTAAATAGTCTTTTCATATCATAGATTGTCCTTTCAACAAAAGCATGCATGATAGGTATTCAAGTCCCAAGGAGAAAAAAACTCATTCAAATGACCTTGCATCAAGTTCACAAGATATTGTAGAATAGAGATAACAATAAATCGGAATAAGTCGGTGAGGATTATATCCATCACCCGATTCACTTTATATTTTCTCTACCCATTCATACTTTCAACTTGCATTAGATGAACTTTTTCAAAACCCCACCCCATCCACGGGGTGCGGGGGCCCACTACGGATACCACCACTTATTATCTTATTAATTAATTTTTAAAAATAATATTTAAGTTACTTACACATAATAAAATAATAAAATTTATTAGTTATACTAAAACATAAATAATAGCCAACATATCCAAATATAATAACTAAATTTTTAATTTTTAAAAATAAACTTAGTAGTTTAGATATAAAAATAGTAAAAAGTTACACAAAGTTATAAAAACTTTTATAATAATTACATACTAGTACTTATTTTGCCATATATATATATATACACACACACACATGGTGGGTCAGGTGGGGTTTCTAGGTAGGTTTTATACATAGAACTCGAATCAAACCTCACCCACTGCCCACTATTATCTATCCAAAAAAATAAATAAAAAATGACCCATGTATGGTGGATATTTGCGGGGTGGATTGAAATTGTCATCCCTAATGTAGAGTGGTATTTAAGTTCAATTAAACCTCCATACTTGAATTAGCTTTTGTGGTAATGTTAGTGTTTTGGCTTGAGTGTTTGTATTTATCATTCAAAAAGACTATTATAATATGTGAGAAAATTCTTTAAATTTAAGTATCATTCCACAATTATTTTTAAAACCGACGTGGATAACATGTCACTATCCAAAAAATATGAAAATTTTGTCTAATTAATGTTTTACCAGAAACTGTAATACTGGCCTGGTTCAAGGATGAATTTGTTTTTTAATCTCCATTTATTTAATTAAACTTTTCAATTCAAAAGAGACACAAGTAATTATATGTGATCAGCATGTGCAATCATCTACTTCATGAACAATAAACTAACAGCAAATAATTGAAGTATAATTATGTTTATATATAGTAAGCAAATCATTTTCTTTTTGATTTATTATTTTCCACATTTTTAATTGATAAGAGAATTAATTATTGAAAGTTGAAACTTTGGAAATAGGTTCAGTTAATCCTCTTGTATGCATCAAATGGGACTGGGAGCACATTTAAAATTGTATTAGTATTGTTTTTTCTTTATTCTTTACAACAGAAAAACACAAACAAAGCAAAATTAGGTACATGTGTCAGTGTTAGAGATATAATACTATAAAAAAATATTATCTCCAAAAAATAACAAGCGCAAGGAAGGAAAGGATCAAAGGTTTGTAAGCTTAAGTCGTGTGATACACACACCATGAGAACTAGACTTCTTGTGTGAGAACATGCACGCACATCAATTTATTCGTCCATCTAAGATGATCAAGAGTTGAAAATTTAGAAAAAAACACGGTCGCATTTATATAATTATGGTTATGCATTCGAAAATGTTTGACAGTGTATTTGCGAATAATTGACAATGCATTTGAAAACTATTTTCTAAATATATTATCAAACGTTTTTGAATACACAAGCATAATTATAGAAATATCATTGTATTTTTTTATTTTAAATTCTTAAAAATATTAAATGGACAAATAAGATTAATTCATGCATTCTCACGCGAAACTAAATTTTCTTTGAAAAAGTTGCTTTGAACAGTTTTTTTTTTTCATTCTGCGTTGCATTATGTTTACTTTCCCTATTGTAAGTCAAGCACGCTTAACCACATAGTTTTTTTGACTATCTAGTTGTTATATACTACTTAAAATCAATTGGTGATAAGTATTTAATGGACATTAACCATTTAACATTTTAACCACATCCATCCATGGTAAGCCACATCACTACATCTCGAATCGAGTAGGGACTAAACTCAACTAATTCGATCAACGCCCAACACATATTGACTGTTTAATCAAATCAAACTGTTATAGTCTGTTTAATCAAATCAAACCGTTATAGTGATCAAAATAATCAAATAGACCGATAAGCTATCTTGTTATCAATAGGCTCATATTATTAACAACTTTCATGCTCTCCTCATCTTGATTAAAATATGCATTTTCCATAAAAATAGCAAATTCCGTCAGCGTAGGTCGACAGTGTCCACATTTACGCTCAGCTCACACCTTGCAATTACCGGACTGCCCTCAAGTGGATAGAAAACGCGGGTGATGACACGTCTGCCAGCGTAGGACAGCAGGACACTGTAGGTTGAGCAAGGAGCGTACACGTCACCAGTAAAAGCATTGAGAGCGTCCTGGAAATAAAAAACGAAAAAAAAAAAGAAAAAGAAAAGGTGGGACCGGTGCCGCAACGGGAAAATGAGAGAGTTATGTGGGCCCCGGTTGCATCTGGTGGTGACTTCGCCTTCACGATTAGACTTTCGTGACGGATTCCCAACTTCCGGAGCGATATGGTGCGTCAAGTCCCACCCTATTTTAGTGGGGCAGATCTTTTTAACTGAAGCCACCATCACTTGACACGTGTCTAGAACCGGATTCAACTTTTGAACAGGATAATGGTGTAAGAGTTTATGATACTTTCCACCAATAAGGCAATAGGCTTATAAGTCAATACTATAATTAGGTAATTTGTTAAGTTGACTTTACAATTACACATTCTTGAGTTTTAAAATAATAATAAATTGAATTCTATTATATGAATTTTCAAATTTTAATCTTTGATACAAGATATTGATAAATTATTTTTTCATGTGAGTTCTAATGCAAGTGTCTATATCAAGATTTTGTGTGTACGAGTTAAAAGTTAGGAATAGAAAATGAAAATACACATACTATTTTCCTAATGAATTTAATGTTTATGTTATACACGATATCAATTTTAACTTCACTTTTAATATTTTACTAGCTATAGTTAACTACTTTTTTTTTAATATTTTTTTTTATAAAAAAAAACTAAATAACAATAAAGTTTAACATAATCGCAAACAAAGACTAAACATACCATTTTATTTTATTGATAACTTGAAAATTAAAAGTCATAAGTGGTATAACATATGAACTAAACACACTATAACCATTTGTGTATTTTGGGAATGTCTTTTTAGGAGAAAATATTAGGGAGGAGTTTTTGAATAAATGGAGAGGGATTTTCTTCTTCTTCTTCATTTTTTTTTAAAAGTTTTTATTCCGGTAAATTTAAGTTTTGTGTGGGCCCAACTTTAAACTAAATGACGTGCAAATTGAGCACTGTTGTAATTAACACACGCCAGTTGGTCACGTAAAATTTATTAAATTTTTTCTTTTGTTATATTTTTTTTGTTCACATGCTAGGCTTGTGAAATTTATTAATTTTTTTTCTTTTGTCAACATTTTTTTTTTTTCATTCTTCTCCCCTCCGCTTCTCTTCTACTTGGACTAACAAAAAAAAAAAATTCATGACTGTAGAGCTTGCTCTAAGAACCTGAATTGCAATTCTAAAAGAAAAGGTCTTACATAAATGAAGAGAGTACAAACAGATTCTTCTGCAGGGGGATGTATGGATACTACTAGACCTATGATATATATTATATTATTCCAATGAGAAAATAACAGAAGCAAAGGAATAAAGAAGTGGTGATGATGTTTTAACAACAGACACACAAATCATTAGTAACAAGCTGTCTGCTTCAATGTTGTTCTTTCACTTTTGTCAGATAACTGCTATCATCTTCTGGTATATTATTGTACTTTCTTTTCTTAATAATATTATCATTAACTTAGTACTCAAAAAAAATAATATTATCATTAACTCATACTTCAAAAATTAATCATTGGACTATTATTATTATATATATAATAATAATTATTATTATTATATATATAATAATAATAAATTAATAATTGCATTGGAAGAAAAGAGATAAATGGGCCTGTAATATATTACAGCTGCTGGCCTGCTTTCATGGCCTATATGTATGGGTCATCCCAATGAACACAATTCTTGGGCTTTTCCAGCAAAAAGATTTTTTTTTTTAAATTACTATAACATTATATATTTGTGGATTGATATTCTATGTGTTTCATGAGCATGGGTTGTTATGCCACATTAACTGGGTTCATTTTGTATGGTGGACCTAAATTCATGTTCACAATTTTTGAATTCTATGTTCATAATTTTTGAATTCTATGTTCATAATTTTTGAACTCTATATTCACAATTTCAAAACTCTATATTCACAATTTCATAACTCTATATTCAATACTACAACACAATTTTTGAATCTATATAAGAAAATTGTGAATATAGAGTTCTAAAATTATGAACATAGAGTTCTAAATTTATGAATATAGAATTTTCACCTTGTATTATGAACTTTGATCCAAAATGACATTCAAATTATGTGTCTGCAGTTAACAGATTATGTCTGTAGATAAATTGAAGGCGCATAATATATTAACTACAAACACATAATATGTTAACAACAAATATATAATATGTTAATTGTAGCAGTTAACATATATTATGTGTCTGTAGTTAACATATTATGTGTTGCAATTTATAAATTACGTGCCTTCAACTTATTTTACGAGCACATAATTTATTAGCTGAAGACACATAATAATATATTAACTGCAGACACATAAGTTTTGGATCAGGCTTCACAATGCAAAATGGACCCTGGTCCATGGTATAACAGTTGATAGTGATAAATTATTCTGTGAACTCGAGTCCACCTTACAAAATGGATTCGAGTCCAAAATATACAATTTATATACTGAATATTCACAATTTAAATACTAAATGTTCACAATTTGAATTGCGAACAGTCAGAATGTATATTATTAACCTTCAATATGTAAATTGTGATGGGTCCACTTGTAAGGTGGTGGGCCCTAGTCTATTGAAGGATGGTGATGCGGGAAATGATAGTGGAGACACACTCTGAATGCCTTCAACACAACTGGGTAGATGAATGGCTTCTAATTAGGATATAATCATTCTCTATAATTTGATTATTATAGTAGAACTCTCAAACAATTTGAGATAATGATTACTATAATATATTGCTATCTTGCAATTTTTCAGGATTCATAGTGTTACAGATGGACTCAATTCAATGACTTCTATATAGTTTACAGTATTTTATATTTAATTAGTCAATTACTCTATAATGTAATTTTATTTAATGCAAAATTAAGTTAGAGTATCTCTAATAGAGATTTTTAGCTTACTTAAAAAAAATAACATGCACATGTTTGAAAAAGAGAATGAAGGAGTTTTGCAGCTAAATTGGAGTTCTGTCAATAAAAAAGTGTAAACTTAATTGCAGTATTGCACACAAGTTACAAGTATCTAGCAGTTGAGTGCTCTTCACCAACCCACTGGACAGTTCAACATTTGTTATACCTGACACCAGGGTTTACCTTGTAAGTACATCATGGTTGTAAACGACATTGAATTGTGTATTTTTAGTATTGAAATTATGAACTTACGGAATGTAAATTGTGTTTCTAAGTCAAAACATATCACAACTGTAAAAGAGAATTTGTGAATACAAGATTGTACTAAATTTTAAAAAGATTAAATTGTGTGTTTTTAGTATTAGAATTGACTGCAAACCCTGTAACATTTGAAAGAAACTTGTGAATACAAAATAAGGTAATCAATTACATATATGTTAATATTGTGTGTTCGTAGTATACAAATTGTGTATTTTTAAAAGGTAAATTATGTATTTACGTTGTTTTGGACCTGAGCCCATCTTGCAAGGTGGACCTTGGTTCACATAATAATTTAAGTGCACTTGTTATACGGTGGACCATGCAGGTCACAAAACGACGTCGTTTCAGTAAGTACTAAGTAGGAGAACGGCTGCCGTAAGTTGTAACGGAGCTCCGTAATTGATACTATAGTCCATCTCAAAAGATACTACCTCACATTTGTTTTTATATTATCGAATGAAATTGCAGTTATATCGAACAAGAACTACAGCTGTGTTGAAAGGAAATTGCAGTTGTGTTGAACTGATACTGAATAACAATTTCACATTTTTGGGTGTATACTATCCAATGAAACAGTAGTTATATCGAAATGATATTGTAGTTGTGTTGAAAGAAAACTACAATGTATTATAATAGAAACTGTAATTGTGTTAAAAGGAAACTGAATAACAATTTCACATATTTGAGTATATAATGTTGAATGAAACTGCAGTTATATAAAAAAAGAACTGCAGTTGTGTTGAAAGGGAAGTGTAGGTATTTTTAAATACCATTTGGCACAAAGAAAAAATATAAAAAAACTCACCATTGGGTTGCTCTTTCTATTATAATTTATTTATTGATTCAAGACTTTTTTTTTTTTTTAAAGAGAAATAGACAATTGAAAAAAAAAAAGAAAAAAGAAAAAATGGTTGAATTCTACAATTTTCTAATTTAGTAAAAAGAAATAAAAAAAATTAAAATAAATACAACCTTAACTTGTATCAATGTTTATATATATAGCTTCACCTACGTAATTCGAACTTAAAACCTTAATTAAGAAAAGTATAAGGGTGTGTTTTTGGTTTACAGGTTTAGCTATCAGGAATGTGTATCACAAAGTCATTGTTATTGTTTGGTTGACGGGTTTTTAAAACTCTACTATGAGTTTTGATTACCACATTAATTGCAAAACTCATTCCCTAATAAAATAATAAGAGTTTCATTTACCTTCCTCCTCATCTTCCCCAACTATTAGTAATCATTCTCATTCCACCCTACTACCAAACATGAAAAATACTTTCACCAAAACCCATTACCATTACCAAGTATTTGATTTCCGTTCCCATCTGCGAACCAAACACACCCTAATTATTTTCGCTTCAACTATGCGTAATTGATAGTTTTATAATGCTCCCATGCTCGAAACCATGCTCTTACTGATTGTAACTTGATCCTAATAAAAATTTAAATATTATAACTATACTAGTTACAAATTAAATCTTGTATATATCTTTCTCCTGTTTTTCATTCATTCATGTGGTGATGATGACTCCAAGCTCTTAGTAACCTCTAGTGAGTATATCCAATATTGTTTCTCTTACTTCCTTCTACGTCGATACCAAGTCAACAATGTAATTAAATTAATTTAATATTTTTCTATGAAAACATGAACATCTCTAATAATGTGAAACAAGAAATAACAAAATTGATATTTATTTATTGGATTTATAAATTAAATCACATCATATTCTCACAAACAAATTAAGGATAATTTAATCCCCAGATTCGAAAAATATTTTTCACCATAAACTATCCTCAAAAGTGTTACCGATGAGCTAGCATACCTATAAGACAAGTATATATATGCATATATAGATTCCAAACCCTAATTAGAGTAAAAGATCATCAGGGATATAAATTAAACAAAAGAAATTTTTTTATTAGAAGCTTGGAACAATTATGGTGTACAGCAACTAGGCATAACATACAACATATATATATGAACTCTAATTTATGAGAAATATATTGAAATGCAAGAAATTAAAATGATGAACAAAATTGAAACTACATCTTAATTGATCACCAATGCTGCTTACACACATAATAACATGGAATTTGGTGGAAATATTCAGATCGAATCAATTATGGAGATCGAAGATCAGAGTTCTCTTAACGCTTATTGTTTCGATCCCGTCCTCGAGGCTAGCTAAGATGATTGCACAGTTGGGTGGTGGTTGAGGAGGAGGCAAGAAAATATCTGTTGGAACTTAACTCATACATTAAAGTAAGGTTTTCTGTATGGAGCAAGCTAGCCTTCTTCCTCAACCTCTCATTTTCTTGTAATATACTCATATTCTCCATGTACAGCTTCAAGTTCTGCAGTATCATCACTGTTATATCCTTCTCTCCATCACTCTTCTCCTCTCTTCTCTTCCTCCTCCTGCACACAAATCATACAAACACAATCAATTCAACAACCAACAATACACACTTATGGGACAACGTAACCCTAGCCAAGTTGGTCGGACTGTTGGCTTGGTAATTAACCTCAAGATTCTAGGTCTGGCTCCCAGTGAAAACAACATATTGACCTTATTGGTTTAAACTAATCAACTATGGACAATCTAAGTTAGTTTTTCTCCTTGTGATCCTTTGCTGGCTAGGGTTACAAGACAGGGTTTACCCAGTACACCCTCGCACTAGTTTACCTCCTTAGAAACTTTTGCTTGCTAAGGTCACAAGACGGAGTTTACTAGTGCACACCTTCGTAGTGACTGCAGGTTTTTCTCGTCACTAAAAAAAATGATGTATAAAGAAAGAGTGAAGATTGATCATTTCATGACATAAATTAAAGGAGGAAAACCTTGTAATTAGCCCCTGAACTTGAACCTTGGAGCGCTTTGATCGCTGTTTATGCATAGAAATGTAAAGGTTATGGGATTGAATCCACTCTGAGGAACTGATACACATTTCGATCTCTTCTGAACTTTCTGCAATTTAAGAAGAAGAAGAAGAAGAAGAAGAAGAAGAAGAAGAAGAAGAAGAAGAAGAAGAAGAAGAAGAAGAAGAAGAAAAGGTGGGTTGGGAAATGGGGTTTGAAGATGGTGGTGAAATGTGGTGATATAAATAGTGTGAAATGTTTGTCATCATCAATGTATAGTAGGTGTGCTTGAGAGGAGTGTGGAAAATTGGGGGAGGAAAGAGAGGAATTCAAGTATAATAGTATTTGTCTTTCTAAAATTTAAATTTTATTATAGCATAGAAATGATTGCAACATGGCTCATAATTACAAATAGGAAATCCCTTATCTAATATTAAAAAACAAAAAAAAAAAAATTGGACAAGGAAGGAAGAGGAGTGTGGAAATGGGTGAAGAAAGACAGCAAATCTAATAGTATTTTTCTTTTATTATTTTTCTTAGTGTAAAAATCATTGCAAAATCGATGGCTCATATTTACGTAAGTACATGATCACATTAAAGGTTTTTTTTTTTTTTTTTGAATATTGTTGACCTGTTACATGTAGTATCTGTCCATATACTTTCTCAACCTACTGAAGTCCAACAAAGTCAACATTGCCCCCACTGAGGAATTCATGACCTTCCACTTGGGAGAATCACTTCATGCCGCTTGACCACAAGGCCTTTGGCTATCACATTAAAGCTTTAATAAGCGAGTAAACCAAAAGTATTACTAACTTACTAAGCTCCAATGATAGCTTATTGTTGATGATGAAGGAAGGTTGAATAACCAATCATTATTCGGTGGACCATGGTCCACATAGTTGTATAGACCATATTATCAAATAATGTACTTTTAGTATATTAAAATGTATATTGTATTTCGGGGATGTACATTATTTGTATATTGAATGTACATTATATTGTGGGGTGGTGTGCCAAATAAGTCCAACTATACACTAAATAATTAATAACCTTTAAACATTTTGTATATGCTTAAATAATGAACCCTATGAACACAAATAGTGAATCTTATGCATATAAATAATGAATCATCAAGTTATTTTCATATTATTTTGTACACATTCGAATAATGAATGTTATGTATAGAAACATAATGTATTATGTGCCTACAAATAATGTACCTTATGCATATAAGATGATGTACCATACACATATACATAATATACAGATGCAGCTGTGTAGATCATGGTACACCTAATAAGCATTGCGTCCCGAAGGCCCCAACACCCAAATTTGATAGGATTGTTGAGAGGTAAAACATGATGACTCAACGATCTATTATAATTGTTTGCGAACTAGATGTCAATAAATGTGAAGGATGTGCATTTTGATCTTTGAATGTTAAGAGTAAAATTTAACGGATTTAGTTAGATGGGTGAAAAATGAACTAAATTTAATTTTAATCAACCAACTATATTATTATTACCACTTTTGATATTCAACTATCAATTTGATATTCTCAAAAACAAAAAAAACTATCAATTTGTTTCTTTTTTTTTTCTTTTTTTTTTAATTTGTCTTTTGTTTTTTTTTTTGGGGGGGTTCTTGCAAGTTGCAACGTTTTCAATTGATTAAATTAGATCCAAAATCTCTTAAATGCCCTTATTTTCTCTATTTTTTTTGTTTTTCTTCGTTTTTAACTGAATTTTATCAATTTAAAAACTCATCAATGTCCGAAAGTAATCAAATTAATAGTTTAGGGCTATGGATTAAAATTCTACTATAATTGAAGGGTAAAAATAAAATTAATTCAATAGAGTTTGTTTGGTTTTGGTTTTTGTTTTGGTTTTTTTTTTTTTTTAAATCAAATGTTACATGATATGTTGCCAGCCTTTACTCAATTTAAGATGAGCCTATCTTAAATCACAAATCGGCTAATTACAATATACCATATTAATATTTGGTGAAATTTTAAAATAATTTTTGTTCACCACATTTTTCAACTTTAAAATGATGTAATTCATTGAAAAAGTGATATACACTTATTTACATGAGCTGCATTTGAGTACACAATATCTTTAGTATTCAAAAAGTTGGAACCTTGAAATGCCATAAAGAGAAACATACCCTATTCTCCTATGGGCTTGTGCACAAAATCAATAATTTTTTTTAATACTTCACTAGTATTAGTATCTTGCATCTCATAAGATACAACTAATTTAAGCAATTATAATCTTGATCTGGTATCATTTGAGACAACTCTTTCAAAAATATTGCTACACACTTTCAAAATAAATCAAATTTTGAAGATAGTGGATGATGTTTGGTTCGATTTAAGTTAGTTTAAGTCATGTATGTTAATTTTTAGATCGTATATTTGTTGAGTTGAAGTTCAAAAGTAATAATCATTGATAATTGGAATTTAATCATTTTTCAAAGTTGAAATAAATGATTTTATATATATATATATATATATATATATATATATATATATATATATATATATATATTAATTAGTGTTAGTAGCCTTGTTTCCTTCATAATTAAGCAACCATAGCTTTTAGTGCTATAACATGTCACACATTTTTAAAAAAAATTATTACATTAAAGGAAAATTGATATATGAAAATATTTAAAAAAAAATTAATGTTAAAATTTTTTTGAGTACTGTTAACTCTATTAATTATTGTCAATTTAGTTCATTGATTATAGTAATATTTTTATTTCTAGTAATCTGCTATCAATTCTGTCACTTTGACAAATAAAAAATAATGAAATAATTTAATTTATACATGAAATTGCTGACTATGCTATGAAAGTTATTTGAAATTGAAAGTCAAAATTTTATGTTTTTACATATAATAGATGAACATTGATCTCGGAACGTTTTGCATAGGCTCGTATTCTTATATCACTAAACTATAAGGTCTGTGGTTACATACTTTTTTTTTTTTTTCCTTTTAGATTGAAAATACACTTTATTTATAGAATAATGCTACTTTCTCCTATTATGTTTAACTCCTAAGTTGACCTCCTCTTAAGTTCATATAAAACTCATTATTTTTTTCTTTTTCAAAAAGAAACTCTTTATTTTTATTGGGTGTCAAAGATTAATTTATGGGACCACGAATTTGAAAAAAAAAAAAAAAGAAGAATATACATAATAATCAAATAGAGAAAATGCAACTAGACAGTACCAGTAGATCAGAATGTGAATGTGAAAATGATAGATTTAGGAGGGGAGGGGGGAGGGGAGTGTTGGGTGACTGAGAAAAATCTACCTTCATTATCCAAGGGTGTGCACAAAGTAATTAAACTCATAACCTTCAAATATATATAGAAATATGCTCCACACACTTAGCGACCTATTTCGAGGCTTGTTTTACAATTCCGAATGTTAGCAACGAAACCCACTCATATGTTCTCTGATTTGAGAAGGTTGTTTTTAGCAAGCAAACAGATGAACATGCAAACCCAATATGACAATCACCAATTAATATCCCAATCCTCTATTTATCCCCTAATAATTCAATCGCATACCTCCCTTTAATGATACCCCTATCCTCTACCCTTTATAGAAGCATTACATAGAATCTAGATGGTGAAAAGTTATCATCAATAATGTACTTATTATTGCACAAGAATTAAACCCAATGTTTATCGAGCTAGAAACTTTATGCTAATCTGAACTAAAATATCTCAGCCTTCTCAAACCGAAGGCCCAATTTGTCTTGTGGGGAGCAGCCTTCCTTCCAATTTACCAAGTGGACCTTTCTTTATCATCTTTGTACGCCATTCTTCCTTATTTTATCCAGATTTAAGAAAACATACCTCTAGAGATCTAGCATTGAAGTTACCCATATAGTCATATACTTACAAAATGAGAAGTAACTAATGAAGAGTATTTTTTTTTTCTAGGGTCAATATTTTCATTCTCAAAGGACTGACAATAGATGTAGAGCTTAAGTTTCTCAAACAAAAGGTACTAAATCCTCTTATGAAATATATCCCTCAAGAAAATATGGTTAATGAAAATAACAAACAAACACAAGTAATGAATGGTTAATATTGATAACAAAACGATGAAATTAGCCAACATATTAAAAACATAAACTATATGATTTTCTTTAAAGTATTGAGTTGTATTTAGCACAACCGTATAGATATGTTTAGTGGTACTGAATATAGTCAGTATTGATACTAATAGTATTCGACACAACTTGACACATCTACATATAGTTATATTAGATATAATTTAATAATATTTTATGTCTAAAGTGTGTAGACCCTTTGTGCGGATCGACATTTGGTCATATTTGTGTGCTAAGCTACTGAGCTACCGTGATTTACCTCATTCTACATACTCTGTTAGGTCTGGAGTGTGAGCGACCTTTGGGGTCGGGGATTCAATCTTTTGGGAGAACATATAATTTAGAGAAAATATCATTTTTAGTCCCTCAACTATAATACATGTATCAATTTTGGTCCTTGACTATTAAAAATTTCAAATTAGGTCCATGACTATTTAATTTGTATCGCTTTTGGTCCTTGACTATTAACATTTTCAAATTAGGTGCATGACTATTCATTTTGTATCACGTTTGGTCCTGCCGTTAAATTTTCCGGCCAAATTTCCGGCGAAGTCATCGGGGTTGACCGGCGTTTTCTATTCTTTTTATTATTATTTTTTATTTTTAAGTTTTTTTTTTTATTTAAAAGTTACGGAGTATTAAAATAATTTTTAAAATAAAAAATTAAATAAATTAGTCGGTCACCGGTGACTTCGCTGGAAATTTGGCCGGAAAATTTAACGGCAGGACCAAATGTGATACAAAATGAATAGTCATGCACCTAATTTGAAAATGTTAATAGTCAAGGACCAAATGTGATACAAATTGAATAGTCATGCACCTAATTTGAAATTTTTAATAGTCAAGGGCCAAAATTGATACATATATTATAGTTGAGGGACTAAAAATGATATTTGCTCTATAATTTAATATTTGTGTCCATCCATAAAAATTAACAAAATAAATAAATAAGACCGTTCAATCACTTTTTTTTAGAAGTGGAAGAAGTATCATACTTTTCCTTTTCTTTAAAGAAGTTGAATTTTTAGTTTAAATTGCAATTTGGGGGTTTAGTGGGTAGCAATGCATGTGTGATTTGACTTTTGAGTGAGATTTTGCACACTGCACACGTAGTATTGAAATGCTGGGCAATAGATAATTTATTTGTTATTATAAAATGTAGATAAAATGCGCAACATATATGCCACCATCTAATTGTCTCTCCCCCATCCCCTTCCCCTGGCCCCTTCAGTGCATCAAAGTTAGTAAGAGATGTAATTTTCGAAGTGACATTGGACTTTTTTTGCTTATAATTTTTCCTTTGGGTTATGTTATTTGTATTATCTTAGTGTGTTTATAATTTTTTTTAGGTGTGTTTGGTAAATAGCTGTTAGCTGATAATTGATAGCTGATTGGGTTAGTGAGTTTGATTAATTGATAGCATTAGCTCATTGTAGAAAGATATTTGGCAAATTAACTATTAGCTAATAGCTGATTACATGCAAAATGACTTTCTCAAAAAGCTTATTGCAAATGCTGCTTTGAGCAACTTTTAAAATTTTAGCGTTTTAAAACAATAAACTGTTACATAAAACAAATTAATCGAACACTCATAGGCTGTTTAACCAAGTCAAACAACTAATAATGGTCAAACAAGTCAAAATTGACTGATAAATTAACTATGTTACCAAACATGACCTTAATGTAATTTTAATTCTTCGTGTATTAATCGATGAGTTAGTTGATATTGAAGTTTTCTAATGTTAAGTTCAACTCTCATTAAAAATAATTTTTCGTTTTATATATTTTTAAGTCCTATTATTGGTAAGTTGATGTTATTTATTTTATAAAAGTTTAATGTCATTATTTATATATTGTAGCTAAGGATTTTTTATATTATTAAATTGAAGTGAGTGGAATTTAAAAAAAAAAAAAAAAAAAAAAAAAAAAAAAAAAAAAAAAAACAATAAGCAAGAGACAAGGAATACAATTTCACCCATCCCATGATTCCCATCAGTTCTTGGCACTAAGGCATCTAATTACTAGGAAGGTTCTCCATGTTCTCAAGTGAGTGGTTTAAGGCAACTATACTCTCATGATTCAAATAATTTTTTTTTTTCCTTTTTTAGTACTCTAGGTTTCCAGTTTCGCGGGCCGGACGCATTAACTTGTCCCACATGTTCATGAGATAGTAAATTGAATCACTCTAGCAATTTTGAGATTTAACAACAAATTGTACATTTCTGCGCACAGTCGCACAAGAAGGTCTCAAACCCAAACCCTCACCTTACCACTAGAAACAAGTTTTAAGTGAGACTTTCTCATCCATTAAACTAATGTCCCGAGACATGATTAATTAACATGTTACTTGTTGCATTTGTAGAGTGCATTCAATTTCTTACAATCAAATAGAAGACACATGACTGATCGACACCACTAGTTGAACCATGAGATGATCCCCTCCCTCTCCCAATTAAAAAAAATACACTTACTCAATACCGTAAGGATAAAAAGTAAATTTATTCCTATTAATTATTTATCATTTTTATTAGACATAACTCAAAGTAAACTCAACCACTTTAAAAATAATCAATGAATGCATAGAGATAATGATTCATATATGTCACAAATCACATTACACAATACAATTATTTTTAATATAAAAATGCAATACAAATAAATTTTTTTTCCTTATTTTGTGTTCCTAACATTTAATTAATTATTTATTTATCCTATCTCTTTCATCATATATGTTTTGAACACAAACATGAAAGAGTCAAATTCATTATTGATCACATGTGCAAACTCTTTCTCAACAAAGTCTATCCATATTTGATGGCATGTCATGATTACTAATAATTAAGTATATATGCACAAAGAATTAATTGGTACTAAAATAAAAAAAAATAATAAAAATAAAATTTTAGACATATTCATTTAATAAGTATTTTATACTAGTCCTAGACAAAGATTATTGTGCCCACTCGTTTACAAAGTCTCTATTGGTACTTGATGGCACTTCACTTGATACCAAAATACATTTGCCACAATATATGGAATTTGTCACAACCAAAAGGTGTATTATTGTTACTTGTGGCATTGAAAGCCGCAATTTTTGACAGCCCTAACCAATATATCTCATATGTGACATTATCATCAATACAATATATAGTACATGCTTTCAACGAGGGTAACATTACTTGTTTGAAATGCAAATAGAGGGCGTTTGGTAATAGTTTGAGGCAGCGTTCAATTCCTATCATAAATATCTCTTGCTCACTCCAGGACATTGGTATAATAAATGAGAAATTTTACTTATAAGACTTCGAGCGGTAAGGTACGTAGGGTTCAATTCCTATCATAAATATTGAATTTATAATTTTTAAAAAAAAATCTCTTGCTTAAATAGAACTGTAAATTTTGGGAGATGACATGCTATCATTTCTACATTGGTAGCACTGAAATATTTTCCAAGGAAATGACCATGACACAACTTTCATTATAGACTTATTGTGATGATTAATTCTAGAATAGGAACCATCTATTTTACCAACGAACATTACTTGTTTTGATTTTCACCAAATGTTTGCATCATTCGATGGGGTTTTATTTGATCAATTCATTGTGGATTTGTGGGTTGGTTAATATAAAATACCAATATGATTACCTATCAATATGAAAAGTAATGGCACGTGTCACAAGCGAGTCATACCAAATTGTGTAAGACTTAACACGAAAATGATGATGTATGTAAATAATATTTTTCATTGATGTACAAGAAGCTACACAAGAAAAAGTTAGTAAAAAGCTAGATATGCCATGATGCGTCTCATATCGACTATTGAAGAGAATCTGGGCTAATAAATAAGGTTGTCATGAAATAACTTTTGTGGTGAAGTTAATACATGTATTTGTATCACCACGACTAAAAATGTCATTTGTTTCAAAGAATTTCAAGTTTAACCGCCATAGAAATGTAACTCGTTTTAAAAAAAAAATTCAACCATGAATTCTACTTTATATATAGAAAGTAATTAGTCATAGTAGTATTGGCCAATAGGTATATATGGAGTACTTATTTGTGTGTAGACATTATATATATGTGGCCATAGCTTGTAGTGTAACCTAATAATGCTATTTTGAAGTGTAGCAGAACCACTCAAAACTTCACTTATTCCTTCTTTTACTACTGCAACTACTACATACACTACACAAATTAAACAACCATGCATTTGAGAGTATGTATGGACCGTCGTACCAATACTTCTGCAGGTTTGCCCAAGTAGTCAACCAAGGAATCAAAATTCCCACCTGCCCTGCCCACTCCTGCTCTACTCTAGCCGCCCATCCATGGATGACCTGAGACCACACTCACTCATCCGATGACGAAGCGGCCCTCGTAATGAGTTTGATTTTTACCGAGAATATGTATATACTACAGGAAAATAATAAACAAGAGTGTAAGAAGTCTACCTGAATTTGAGTGTACCTAATTTCACTATGATGATTGAAAGATTTTGAACTTATGAATTTGTGATCTTCTAAATAGTAGGCCGAGTTTCTATTCTTCTTATCATAACTCTGTTTGACAAATCTAGTCGAAAAGCTAGTAGCTAAAACTAAAAACTAAATATTGAAATATGATTATCAACTTGATTATTAGAATTAGAAGTGTTTAGAAAAATTGAATGTTAAGAAAATTGATAAATGTCAAAAGGCCAAAATAAACACATATATAATTAAATATTGTATTATATTAAATTATTCTATGTATTTAATTTAAAATCAATTACATGATATAATATTATAATTGTTTCAATATATTTTTTTAAATTTACATAAAAAATAATAAAAAAATATATATAGATGTAAGATGTTTAGTGTAAGTTGGTTTTAATATTCAACTTATCAAATAATGTTATATGGATATTTATATAAAATATTTATTGTAGTATATTAAATCATTCTTTGCATTTAATTTGGAATTAATTAGAGAATAAGATAATTAATATGGAGCTCAAGTGTTCATTGTTTATAGTTTTGAAAAGAATTAAAATTTTGTTTAGTAATATTATAATAAAAAATAAATAAATAAGTTTTTTAATTTTAAATAAATTATTGTACATATTTGATTTCAAAGAATTATATTTATAATATGTTTTGAAACTTTTTTATAAAAGGTATATTATTATATGTAAAATTAATAATATATGTATATTAATGAATAATTTTTAAATAATAATAATAAATTATTTTTAAATAATAATAAAAATGTGTCACTTATCATCTAATATCTCATAATAAAGATATAATATTGTACTTAGAATGGAGAGGACAGAGGAGTTAGGTTTTAATATTGATGGGTATAGGATATCACTTTTGTAAAGTATGAAGTAATAACTAATAAGAATAAAAGTGAAAAAAAAAAAAGAAGAAGAAGAAGAACAATTCATGGCTTATTTTGAAAAGCTATAAAAATAATCTATTTTAGAGTTGATAGCTTATTAGTGGTTTAAAATACGTTATAGTAAGCTCTAGTATATTAAATATAGTATATCTCTCTAAATGGGAATGAATAGATATATCATATATCTAGCATTAAGACTATAACCCTTTTATATAATAACAATATTAGTGTTTAGTGTTGTAAACCCCAACCTGTAATTCGCAAAATTATTGTGACAAACTAGATATGTTAGGTTTAGTGTCAGATAGAGCATTGATTGAAGATCTGGCAGAATAGACACCACATTAGAGCCTTTGAAAGCTAGCCGTTGGAACTACACCGACTTATCCGGAACAGCTGGCAGAGCAGTTACATGGTCTAAGGTTATTTTACAAGAAAGTCATTACCTGATTGAAATACCTCAAGGGTAAGATATTAATTCGCTCTACTTGAAATATCTTAGGAATTACTTGTCTTACAAGATTTAGAGTACTCCCCCTGTCCCATTTTACCTGTCTTACTTTCCTTTTTAGTTTGTCCCAAAATGTTGTCTTCTTTTCAAAATTGAACATCATCATCATTCTACTTTTCCCTATTTACCCTTATGACTTTTGCTTTCTTTAATTTATTGCTTTTATTTCCAAAAGTGAAAAAAGTGAGGGACATAATTGGAAAACAAATACCATTTACTTTAATTCCTTAAAAAGCGTGCAAAAAGCAAATGAGTCAACCAATTTGAGACGGGGAGAGTATTATATATTCTGGTTAGAGAGAATTCTATAGAGATAAAGAATTGAGAAATTAATCCTTACGAGATTTGAATGTCAAGAACCTCTCTCTCTACGCTTTACAAGAGAATACTCTAAGATATCATCTTCTCAAGATACCATTAATTATCTGAGTTTAAGAAGACTCTTGAGAAGAAAGTTCTGAAAAGCTTTATCTTTTGACCGTATAACACTGTGGCGCAGTGGTGGGTGAGTTAGTGAGACGGACAGAGACAACGCGGATCTACAAGAAGGGATTTCTTGGATTACTTATTACACAGATCTCTATAGCTTCATCAGATTGGGTCTTCACCGTGTGAGGTATATCGGATATTGGGTTGAGAATGCGTTCTCTTTACCGTCTGTTTGATTTGATGTCGAGATAGTAGATTGCACTCACTAATGGTGGTCCCCTAGATGTAGATATGATTATATTGAACTGGTAAACAATACCTTGTGTTGCAATAACTATTCGAACAAACAAGTTTAGGGTTTGCGATAAGACAATCTATTAAGTCAAAAAGATAATCAAGAAGGTTGAGTATCACATTTACACAAAATCGCTCATGGTATCAGAGCTTTTAAGTCTATATAGTGACTTGATCAATAAGGGAGTTCTACTTCAGTATTTTGTGATATTCTTGGTTAAAAGTTAGGGTATTGTGATCATTTCTTGAAAAAATTTAGAAATCTAGGCTATTCATCTATTCTGCATATACTGTAGTTTTGGAATATGACTTGACAAGATGGATAGCAACATGAAGCCACCCGAGATGGATGATACCAATTACTCATTTTGGAAAGTCAGGATGCGTATCTACCTTAAAGCTAAGGAGCTAGGGTTTGGCATGCTGTAATTATTGGTTGGACACCTCCTACACAAGCTGGACTAAATGGTATGGTAGTTGTAAAACCAGAAGCTGAATGGTCAGATGGCGAAATAACGCTCTCAGATTACCACAACAAGGCATTGAATTCAATTGTGGAATCATTACATGGGTCTGTATTCACCCTGGTCACTGGTATAGATGAAGCCAAGAAGGCGTGGGAGATCTTACAAATGAGATTTGATGGAATGGATGATATCAATAGTTGAAACTCTAAATAGTATTGTTTGAATTTGAAGGATTAAAGATGAACGAGGATGAGGCAATCACTGACTTCCACAACCAAGTACAAGATTTGATTAATATAGCCCCAATTCTTGGCGAACCATTTTCTAAGTCACGAGTTGTAAAGAAAATTCTTTGTTCTTTACAAAGAAAATTACGTATGAAGCTTACTGGTATACAAGAGAACTCAGGATGGGAGAACAAGACTGTTGGTGAACTCATGAGAAGCTTACACACCTATGAATTGCAAGTTCTAGTTGAGGATAACCCTGGTTCTTCGAGGAAGGGTAAATCAATCGCATATCATGGAGAAAGAAGACAAGGAGTTAGAAGAGGAGCCCGCACAAGCAATCTGTTAAGAAATAGAAGATCCATAATATGATTTGTGTAACTATTGATCATGGTCAACCCAGATTAATCTTATCGTCTGGAAATAAAATATGCCATTTCCATGTAAACTCATGGTGGGGGCCCGGACTCATCCAAGTTAAGGGTCTTAACAAATTAAAATGGTCAATGCCCGGCCTTGATCATTCTCATAAAAAAAATCATCATGCCCTAAAGGTGTGGGAGGTCAGACCTTGCCAATCCGATAGATATAGTAGTCCTTTAGCTGCGAGAGCAATGAAAGTGTTAGTTAGGGGCTCACTATTGCACACAACTGTAACGAGACCATGGCCTCCAACCCCTACGATACCCAACGAGTAGTTGATTCCATTGAGAAATACTTAGAGATTTGCTCAATAGCGTCCTTGGTTCACATGTATCCAAGTCCAAAATAATAAAAATTTGAGTTATAATTGTGTGATTTGTCTTGATGTGAACCGTGGAAAGGGTTGAAAAATTAATAAAATAAATAAGTAAATAAATAAATAAATAAGTGGGAAAAGAAGGGGAGAAGAGTTGGGAATATGTCCAAGTCTCTGGCTCAATCCTACTCGAATCGTGACTTCTATAAGTGCAATGGATGGGTTGAGAATTTATCCGATTTCGGGATTCGATCCTATTCGAACCGTGACTCCTATATGTTCAACGATGGGTTGGGAATTTATCCAAGTCCCGTGCTTGGTCCTACTCGAATCCTGACTCCAGTATGTGTAACGATAAATAAATAAATAAATAAATAATTTATATATATATATATATATATATATATATATATATATATATATATATATATATATATATATATATATATATATATATATTATCAATTAAAAAAAGAAGAAGGGATGAAGGTATACTAACAATATTATCAGAGAATATTATTGTGTAAGTAAATAGAGACAAGTAGAGTAGTATTGCTAAGAGGCTGTGATTGTATTGTTATGGTTCTGAGTACAAGATTTAGAATGTGTCCCCCTTCTATTACATGTGCTCAACTTTTAATTTATAGTATACAATGGCCACTAAGTATAACAATTACAATAGCGCGCGTATAAGGTCTCCTATTAAGTGCAACAACTCTCCTCAGTAAGTGTCGTGGCTCCTTAGAATTATTGTGTACTCTAATAAGTGCATTGACTCTGTGCTCAACCATTCCATTTGCTCTTTGCTCAACTCCTAAACGTTACTATTTGACTACTTAATTGTTTTGATTGCTCTAAGTTAGATTAAGAGTGCTTTGGGTTGGGTCCAATGGCTTATCCAATTATCATGTCACCGGCATTCCTACTCCCAAGTTGTGAGCTTAGTGGAGTCAATTAGGGAGTAATAAAAGTGTTAAGACTTATTGAATATCTTGTCACCAGCTCCCTACTCCTCGGCTACGAGCATGCAGGAGTTAGTTAGGGAGTAATAATAATTTTCTCTTTTATATTTTTATTTTATTTTAAAAATAAAATAAATTTTTAATAAATTTTTATTTTTTATTATTAAATTAAAAAAAAAAATTTGCCGACACCGGGCTCGAACAGCCGGCTAAGAAGCAAATTTCCTCGGCAAAGTTGGCTAAGGACTAGACGAGAGCCAATGCACTTATTAGAGTGCACAAAAATTACTATACGGAGTCATGACACTTATTGAGGAGAGTCAGTGTACTTATTAGGAGGCCATTGTGCCCATTATTGTAACTGTTATACTTAGTGGCCACTATATAGTATAAAAGTTGAATCCATGTAATAGCAAGAGGGATATGCTCTAAAAGTCCGTTCAGAAACCTAGGAAATGATTTTCAGAAATTGAATCATTTTTTGAAAAACAATTTAATTTTCTAGTATTTGGCTAAATGTTAGAAAACCACTTAAGAAATTGCATATTTTTTGTTTAGATCATTTTCGTGAAAATGAGCATATTATTTCTAATAATAATAATAATAATAATAATAATAATAATAATAAGTTGTGGTATGGTGGTGGTGGTGATAACAACAACAACAATAAGAAGAAGAAGTGGTGGTGGTAATAATAATCTAGAACGTAACTAGCTTGAAAAGTGATGAGAGAAAAGATAAAGAACCTGAAAAGTGTCTAACTACAAATTTAGGAAGACATTTTTTGTCAAATTGGACCATTTTTTCTTCGATCAGAATGAATATTTTCCTTTGACTTCATTTTCTTTAAATAACCATACATGGGAAAATGCAAAAAATAATGATTTTTGAAAGTCGTTTTCAGAGTTTCCAAATCGACTGTAAGTACTTGAAACAATAATAATACAATCACATACTCCTAACAATATTACTCTACTAGTCTCTATTTACTTACACAAATATATTTTTTGGTAATATTGTTACTGTCATACATACATACATATAGAGATGGAGCTACCATGTGCACTGGAAGAATGAACAATGTGCACTGTATAACATAATAATGTATTACAAGTGCAAGTAAATTGTACAATGAACACCAATACTAAGTGCACCTAATGTTATAACTAGGTGCACATAATGCTATAACTAGGTGCACATAGGTTGCAACCAGGTGCATGAATGTTAACAAAGTAAATTACTTGCTCAAGTGCAAGTAAAATGTATTACAGGTGTAAGTAAATTGTACAGTGAGCATCAATACTAAGTGCACCTAATGTTATAACTAGGTGCAACCTATGTTAGAACTAGGTGCACCTAGGTTGCACCCAGGTGCATGAATATTAACAAAGTAAATTACTTGCATTTGTAAGTGAAAGTATTTGCAAAAATATGTGCATGAATATTAATAAGGCAAATTACTTACACTTGTAAGTGAAACTAGGTGCACTTATAAGTGAAACTAAGTGCACTTGTAAGTGAAACTAAGTGCACCAAAGTTCCAGTTATTTACGAAAATGCCACCGCGTCATTTTTTTAAAATTGCATCTGATTCGTTGATCTGGACACGTGGACGGCTGTGAAGCGTTCTCATTTCTTATCTGGGCGGCAGTTCGCATGGGAGTGCATCCCTATATATATATATATATATATATATATATATATATATATATATATATATATATATATATATATATAACACTCTTCTACTCAAGCATCAAGTGTTTTTCCAGAACAAGAAAAGTAAAAAAGAAATGGGTAGCTTTGTGTCTATCCATTGAGATTGGACACAAGTGTTACCAAAAGTTCAACCGTCTGGTCCACGTGCATATATGTGCGTGCACATATAACTTTTCTTTTGAGAAATTAAGTGTGATTAAACAGTTAAATAATGTTAGACTCAGTAGTAGTGGTTAGGGTCAAAAGCCTATTGTTACGGGTATTATGTAATCTGTTAACTTTGAGGTATTATCTGTAAACTCTATCCCAGTGTGTTAGTCAATCAATAAAACTCTCATTTCGTATAAGCTTAGCGTTAGGTTTCTTTTCCCTTCTTTCACAAACCTCAAATGCTCTTGGGAATAGTTTTTATGTTACAAATATCAAAAGTACCATTTGTATATTATTTAATGTTTATATTTAATAAATATAATGTGTTATATAAATGTATAAATTAAATTATATGATTAGAAGAACAAAATCCTAACCAAGGATCTTGTAATCCAGTGACACTAAGTTGCTCTGCCAAGTTGCTTCATAGGTTGAGAAAGTAGTGTGGAAAGACAAATCACAATAAAAAGACTGTGTGGCAAGCTCAATCAAGGAATGGTAATAACAATAATTAAATTCATAACTTTTAAATATGAGAGTTATAAAATGATCCATATTTGTTAATATATGATTCTTACTACCAAGAAATATTTTTTTTACCAAACTTCAAAAGTGATTTAAAGAAAAAAGCATGGGAAGTATTGGGAACTAACAAAAAGATAGGCAAGAAAGAAAATAAAGGACTACGGTAAAGCGATAATGATTCAGGATTGACTAGAGTTCTAATGTTCTATCATGCTATCTTATTTAAGTTAATTCTAATATAGTTTTTAAAAAGTACTTTTCAATTCTTGAGTTATAGAGTTCTAATAAATTCAATTAATGTGTTATAAGTGTCATTACAATGTGTATATTAGTATATATAGACTCAATACCGCTTCCAATGAAATTTGAACCCATGACCTCCTAGTTGTAAAAGACACTTTGTGCCACTAAACCACAAAATCATTAGTTAGTTATTGAATGTTCATAACTACTTTCTCAATCTACACTGAAACACAAATTAAATAGTTAATAGAGTCAATACCACCCTTCGTGCCACTAGACCACTTTGCTTTCTTTTCAGTTTTCACTTTTTTTCCTAAATTACAATCGAACTCCACACTTTGTGACCAGAAATGCAAATCACTAACTTTTATTACATTGATTTTCTTAATTTTCTATTAGTTAAGAGATGTCATTGGTTTATATTTTGTATTTGTAGTCACTAAGTTGTGGAATTAAAGTGTAATTTGGTGAAAGAAGACCAATATATATGAGGTAAAATTATGTTTGTATCCCTGGTCAACTAAAATTTGTTAATTATAACGATACATTTTAATATAATCATCAACATAATGACCAAAAGTAGTATCACTTTACTCATAGCTCAGTAATTAAAACTTAAAAGTAATAACTTTTATGACATATCACAAATGGACTATTTACTATTTCTCTATAATACAGAGACCAAAATTATCTTATACATGTGTTATTCAATCAACCAATACCATGTAATTTTTTGCAATTGTATGTGCACCTCTCAGTGTATGTGTATTTTTATATTTTGATTTGTCCCATTTTATATATTTTATTTATTAGTATTTATTGATAAAATCAATTATTTTATTCAGTGTACGACTAAATCACATGAAATGCGTAACCTAATTATTAGAGTCATTTCCATTTTTGGTCCTATTGTTATTGGGGCATTGCCAATTTTAGTCCACTTCATTAATTTTTGCCAAATTGAGGCCAGTCTTATTTAGTCCTTACCACTTTTAGTCCACCCTTAAAATTTTCGTCAAATGTCCATCCTAAACAAGGGTATTTTTGGTCTTTTCATGCTTTGGTCATCTCCTTGACCCTTTGTAGTGGTTTTCCTTACACATTTTAATTTCATCCAATAAAGAGGTCTAGCCAAAGCCATGTGAGCCACATTACAAAGCCATGGCTTTTGCTGGACCTCTTCATTGGATGGAAATGTGCAAGGAAAACTACTACAAAGGGTTAAGAAGATGATCAAAGCATGAAAAGACTAAAATACCCCTGTTTTGGACAATTATTTGACAAAAATGTTAACGGTGGACTAAAAATGACAATGACTAAATAAGACTGGCCGCAATGTGGCAAAAATTAATGAATTGAACTAAAATTGGCAATGCCCTAATACAGGACCAGAAATGGAAATGGCTCTAATTATTACTATGTACTTTTAAGGCAGTTAGTATTGAAATTATTAAAATGACCAAATAATAAAGAAAATAAATTACGTTTCATTTAAAAATTTGAGTTTTAATATTAAATACCCACATATTCATGCAATAATAGCTGGGTAATAATTGTAAACTTTTGACCCCACAATGTTAAAGCCCATGCAATTGTCTCTAGACAGAATTAAGATGTTCCATTCTCATAACACTTTTTATAGTGTACATAAAAGTTGCAAGAACAAATTCAACACGGATTATCAATTGTTGGATTGTACTTTTTGACAATCTCAAAGGAGTAGGTTGGATAGTTAATTTAATAATTATAAAATTTCAAGTTCGTTTTTTCATGAAAAGTTGCATATTGTTCTTAATTTGAATCAATCCACTATATAAAACTTAGATTAGTTTACCTACTTATAATTCTTTACCTTTAAGTAACGATTGTGAATTTTTTATAAATTAAAGAATACTTTTGTGTTCAAATTAGAGAAAAGTGCATCATCAAAAACCCTTTGGAATATAATCTTGTGTTCAAGAATCCTTAAAGCTCATAGACAAAAATCTTTTATCTCTTTTAGCAGACGCAACGTAACGGGCTGCTCCTATCTCCATCAAATCAAATGATTCATTGCTTTAGTCTCATATTCAATTGAAAAATCCACTATCCTATGAACCCTTTTTTACATTATATAAACAAACAAATCATAGGCACACTAGACCATTTTGCTTAAATATCATATTTACAGTTTGGTTTAGATTTCTTTTTTTCCACCATTATTATATAGCTCACAAACTAAAGCAAATCATGATCCCAAGCTCCAAGTGAGGTATTATTTACAAAATAATTATCTACCAATGATAAAAATGGAAAACTTGACCAATAATTACTTCAATATAATTGACCATGTTGATTGCTTTGACTATTTTGGGTCAGTCCAAAGGGCTTCGGATCGGGTTCAATGACTAATCCAAGTATTCCGTCACCAACCTCCTACTCCCAAGTTGAGAGCATAGCGGAGTCAGCTAGGGAGAAATGAAAGTATATACTCGTTAAATAGAGGCACTTTACAATAGTTAGAAAAATATTGAACAAAAAATATACTTATTTTGTCATTTCATCTTTCTCAATTAAATTGTTTTATTACTATTATTTTATAACATAAATTAAAAAAAAATAAATGACAAATAGATAAGTCTTGTTTTTGCCTAACATAAGTTTAAAGTTTGCTTTGTAAAAATGTAGAAATGACCACAAAGAAAACAAGCACCCATATATGTTGTATTGATTTCAGAGATATTTGTGAAACAAGATTATCAATATTGATAGTTATTTGAGTGAAAGTTTAATTTTATTTTTTTTTATTTATATTGATATTTACATTTTAACTATGCTATCTTGTTCAGTTTAAATTATTAGATAACAATATGCAAAATGTCTATCTTTTAAAACAACAAGCACCAGTGGTCTAGTGGTAGAATAGTACCCTGCCACGGTACAGACCCGGGTTCGATTCCCGGCTGGTGCACCTTTCTAGCGAAGCGGTGATGAACTTTGCGTATGTGGTGATTGGGTCGCCACTATTTGTCTGAAAAACATTTGATGACTAACAGCGTATCTGAGCTTCTCTCTTTTGGGACTTTTTCATCCTTCTCCACAATTAAATGACAAATGGTATTGGATTTTCGGACAGCTAATAAAACTATAGTCATTGAAACAACACATAAATATATAATGATTTTAATTTTGAAAAATTACCATTCGTAATCACTGTGTTAATTTCAGATTAATTAGTGTGTTATGAAAGTTACATATTGATTTTACATCAGCGCTAATGTGATGCTTTAATGTTAATTTTGGTCACATCTCCTATAAAATTGTCGTTGAGCATATGAATTGAAATTATGGATTTACATACACTGTACTCGAAAAATAATAATAATATAAAGAGATTGTAGCAAAATGCACTAGAAAAAATCTTATATAATATAATCTTTTATGTGTGTGTGTTGGTAAGTTGTAAGGTTTGGGGGAAGACTAATATACAACACTACAAATCTTTTCACATGTTGTTTTTCTTCAAATCATACAAATCGAGGAAACAATTTAATCTTTTTTCTTCTATGACATCTAGTAAATGCACTTTTCACATATTATATTGTTTTTCTTCAAAACGCACAAATCTTGAGGTAATATACATAACAGAATTGCACACACCTTCAGTCACCACCATAATCGTTGACTTAATTGACTACCTAGCCCCCGCCCCCCATTACATCACCCACTGGAACATTCAATATGTAAATGGACACAGATCCACCTTGCAAGATGGATCGGTTCCATGGTATGACTATTGGCTAGAAAGAGGGACCATAATATGAGTGAGATTTGAACACGTTTTAACCTCAAAGCTCTTACCGAACTTTCTAATACTTTGGAGTTTGTTTATGGGCTGTGTTCAAAGGCCAAGGCCCAACAACTTTCGCACTAATGACTCGATCTATACGATTGAATGCAATTTAGACTAGATTCCTCCGGGCCTATTTTGGCCCAAACCCGCCCATCCACTCATTAACTGTGGACTCCAATTCAAAACAACATTTAGCTGCGATAGTGTTGCAAAAATCCCGCCTAGGCGCTAGGCGCTGGTCGACCGCCTAGCGTATCACATTAAATGTTGGTCTAGGCGGCTGGCCGGCTAGGCGACCGCCTAAGCTCCGCCTAGGCGTCGACTAGACCGACTAGGCACCGACTAAGCCTTCTAGTCGGTCGATTAACTATTGTTCTTTTTTTTTAATGGGTTATTTCACTCAAAGCAACATCGTTTTAAGCGAAATAATCCTAAATTGTAAAAACTTTAGATATTTTTTAGGTTAATATTTAATATTTTAGTATTAACTATTAAAGTATTATATAATTTATAGTTATTAGTTTTTAAAAAATTAAAAATACTTAAACAAATTTTTAAAAAATAGAATAAAAAATTAAAAAAATACACGGATGCCTAGGTGCCGATTAATCCCCGGCTAGGCGTCCTACGCGCTAGGCGCTCCCCGAACGCCTAGGGAGCGCCTAGCGATTTTTTCAACCATGCATGCTGACATTGTATTTATAAATAAATTGAAGGTATAAAATATATTAATTGTAATATGTACATAATTTATTATCTGAAATTACATAATATATTAACTGTTTACTATTATACATATTATGAGCATGATTCACCATGCATATGTTGGACTCTGGTCGATAACATATCAATTTGTCATAAATAGCAACTTTCATAATTCTATCTATATTTTTCCTTTTCCCTTTCCTAATTCAATCAACCTTGTGGTTTGATTGTATTGTTGCTATCATTCCAAAGAGAATGTCACGCGTTCAAGTCTCACCCTAATCAATAAGGTTGGCATGGATAGAGAGATAGAGAGTGGCTCTCAAAATTGCAGTTCAATATTTTATAATAGGATTTTAATTAATTGATTTAATCTACATGATGAATGGTGAAAAGTCTAGATGGGTGAATAGACTTTTCTATCAAATTAAATTGTGTCGCACTTTCTCAAAATAACTCCAAGTGGAATAGATTTAAATAAATCTAACTTAGAGTTCACATCGGAATAAATGTACATAAAAGTGGTATGGTAAAAAACGAAGTATTAAATAAATAATCACTGCATGCAATGTTAAGTATTAAATAAATAAAAAATGTCTCCAAAGAAATACAATTGTCTTCAATCCAACCATTTATGCACCTAAAGATATAAACAATGAATTAAGACACATTTCAGATAACACCAAAGTATTTTTCTTAAAATAGGTCTATATATGGGGTAGACACGTGGACATGAATACACTTATCACACCACATTTCTTGTGGGGAAGCACCTTTCTAGCATACAACACATTTAATTATATTATGTTATTACTTTATTCCAAGCAAAATATGTATTACATTTATGTTATAAAGTATTATATATAATGCTTAAAGTATTGATTATATCTACAATAATTCAATTATGTTATTATTTTATTTTCCTATAAAATTTCTATTACAGTTTTGCTACAAAATATTAAATTTATGTTATAAAGTATAATATATAAGGATTAATGTATTGATCATACAGAGTATCTATAATTATGTTATTTTATTACTTTATTTCTGAAAATTTTCAATTAAAGTTTTTTTTTTTTTTTTATAAAATACTACATTTATACTATAAAAGTATTATATATAATGCTTAAAGCACTTATGATATATATAATTATGTTATGTTATTAATTTATTTCTTGTATATTATTTATTACAGTTTTGCTATAAAAATAGTACACTTATGATATAAAATATTATATATAAGACTTAAACTATTGATTATATTCCAATTTCTGTTATGATTGATTTTTATTATAGTCTACTCGTCTCATGGATTGAGACTGTAAAACGATCTTATAGGAGACCACCTCTTTGACTAAACCGATAAACTTAGGTCATAAAAAATATATCGTAGAAATTCGATTGCATTTTGCATTGTGCATTTCCCCAAGCCAATAACATTTGTATTATATATTTATAGATTCTTCGAGGATTCTTTTTTTTTTTTTCAATCTTTTGTTATGCCAATTTTTAATTGAAATGTGAAAGCGTGTCGTCCCCGCAAAAAAAAAAAAAAAAAAAAAAAAAAAAAAAAAAAAAAAAAAAAAAAACAGCCTGGGAATGCTATCTCTATGCTTGTCGAAAGATGGGGAAGAAGGAGATGCGAGTGCATGCCATTTCTGGACAGACTGAGCGAGAGGAATTGGTTGATCGTCCTGAGTTGGTTGTCAAGTTAGAGGAGGTATAGATTGACCCTTTACACCCAGAAAGAAAGATGAAGATTGCAGTTAGCCTGGTTGAAGAAGTCATGAAGAAATTTATCCAAGTGTTGAGTAAAAACCGAAAGGCCTTCGCTTGGTGTCAAGAGGATATATCGAGAGTCAACAGAGCCATAATTTTACACCGGTTAGCAATAGACCCAATCCATAAGCCAATCATTAAGAAGAAAAGATATATATCCACGGATAAGAGAGAAATCGTTAAAAAGGAGGTCGAGACCCTACTAGCAGCCAGACACATTCGTGACAAGGTAAAATATCCAAACTAGCTTACTAATGTAGTTCTAATGCCTAAACCGCCTGTATGGCGTATGTGTGTGGATTACACAGACTTGAATAAGACATGTCCAAATGACCTGTTCCCTTTACCTCGGATTGATAAGTTGGTAGATGAGACAGTAGGGAGTGCCTTGCTGAGTTTTATGGATGACTTCTAGGTTTATCACCAAATTTTTATGCACCACTTGGAAGAGAAGACCGCCTTTGGTAATCATTCAGGCATGTTAATATTTTTTTATTGCATGTAGAGAATACCGATTGATGACTATGAAAGGATGCAAGGGCTTGTAATCAAGCTCAAGGGAAGTTCAACATGGTAAGTACTTCAACACTATTTGTTTTCTTCCTCTAAATATAGCCTACTCAACCAATGAGTTAAGCTCGTGCGGACCTCTCACTCAAACTTGCCTATACAGGTTGGCAGACTTCATAGACTAATTTTAAAATATAAAACCCATTTAAAAATATTTTGAACTAACATCAATAAAATAGATGCATTTCACATGTTTATATATGATTTAAAAAAAAAAATCATAAACTTAAAAATTCAAAACACATTATAATATGCTTAATGTCCATTTTTAAATGTTTGATAATCAATCAACTATTTCATTGTTATCTATATTTAAATTGTTATTTATGAAATGTTTGAATGTGTCGGGAAAAAATTATATGAAATAGCTTCGTGATGTTAATTAGATTGTTTTGTTTGATCACTTTAAAATCTTACTCCAACTAAAATATGAAAGTTTGAATCCTACTAAAATTATGAAAAGTCATTGAAATTGAATAGAAGAGATAATTAAAAAAAAAAAAAAATCTTGTACAAGGGCACTATAGTCAAATCAGGAAGCTAACACTAATCCTACTTGGAGTAGTCTTCGACCGACTAACTTACCCTTATATATATCAACTTCAAGCCCTAATCCATCCAAATTGACCGCTCAATCGATTTCTGAGCCTCTTTATTCTCTCTTTGCCGACACCGATAGAAATCAATATGAGTTCCGACGGGAATGACTACGGCACCGGATTTCCGCCGTCGCAACCCTCACTCTGCGAAAACGGCTGCGGCTTCTTTGGCGCGGCGGCGACGAAGGGACTGTGCTCCAAGTGCTACCGAGATCTCCGCGTGAAGGAAGAGCGAGAGGCGATGGACAAGCTCGCGCTAAATACGTCCGCTAATCTGCGAGTAGAAATCGATTCTTCGGCGGCGAATCCGTCTCAGCCGGCAGTTAGCGGTGGCGAGGCGGCGGCGGCTCCTCCGCCCGCGCCGAGTAGGTGTTGGAGTTGTAATAAGAAGGTGGGACTTATGGAATTCAAGTGCAGATGCGGTTGTACATTCTGCCGGGTCCACAGGTACCCGGAAAAGCATGATTGTACCTTTGACTTCAAGGGTCAAGGACGGGATGCCATCGCCAAGGCTAATCCTCTAATCAAGGCCGATAAAATTCACAGATTCTGAAATTCAAATTCTAAAAGCACACGATTTTTTATTGCTTTTAAATATATATTAAATTCTTTTTTTTTTTTTGAAAGTGTCCATCTAAGAGAATTTTTCATCTTATAAAAGATTTTGTCATATTCGATAATACATTTATAAACTCACGTTCTTGAACTCTCAACAACATAGTTCGTATATGTTATGCTCTTTGCATATCCAATGGTTTGTGTTATGTTCTTCGGATCCAGGGATTAGCATACAGGACAGACTTTTGAGTAGATTTGATAAGAGTAGATTTGAATGAATTTGCTAAAAATTGACATATTAAAGATCTCATTAGTCACTTCGGGACGAATTCATAGTTTTTGTTTAATTAATAAATTCAAGAGTGTTTTTCAAAAAAAAAAAAAAAATTAAATTCAAGAGTGGAGTAATTATATTTAACAATTTAAACTCCTTCTAAAACACTTCTAAAAGGTTCTTGTAACACTTCTAAAAGGTTCTTGTATATATAGAACTGCAATCTCAATTTTTTTTTAAAAAAAAATTAGAACAAAGGCTACTTATAAACCGTTCTATCTTCATTTTCTAACTCATATGAGTCTACTTTGAGAATCAGTTTCTCATTCACTCATTATCTGTTTTAAACGTACAATATATTAATCTTTTCGTCTCACTACAAAAAATCTGAATCCACTTTGATCCGACTAAAATCGAAAGTAGACTCCACATATATTTGTACCACAAAATAGCCACTTACAATGTCGCTTTATTTTTTTTTTCAACTTTTAGTAGTTATGATTTGCCTTTAAAATGCACCTAGCAACAATAAAAAGTACATCCAATAACGGTATAAAGTGCATGAAATGTAAAAGTTAATTTCACTTAGAGTTCACCTTTTAAACTTTATGTTTTAGTTGTTTCTATTTAGTTTAATGGTTCACTTTTTACTATGAAGTATTTAGAGGTTTTAATTTTATGGTTTAGCTTTGTATTTAATTTCTGGACTTATTAATACACTTTGTAGTTTTACTTACTTGTACTCGTGTTGAAGTTGTACTATATAATGTTGTTAATTGCACTTTAGAGTTTGAAAGTGAAAACTTTTAGGAAAGAACTAAGAAGCAATCAGAGCCATTCATTTGAAAAAAAATCTAACAGATAAAGGTAATTATAAAAAAAAAAAAAAAGACTACACACACATACATATATAAATGAGTTCTTGTGCAGTTGGCCTTCTCCGGTGTGGCTGTAAGGTTGCTTTATGTGCGTAGTTTCTCTTCTTAAAGTGCGTAGTTTCCTTCTTAAGGTGCGTGGTTTGTGTGTTTAAGGTGTGTCAGTGGTGAAACTTAAGACGAGTGAACCTAAAGCTTATGGTGCGTGGTTTTTCTTCTTAAGGTGCTTCGTTTGTGTACTTAAGGTGCATGGTTTGTGTACTTAAGGTGCGTCGGCCTAAAGCTTTAGATGTGCATGGTTTGTGTTTTTAATGTGCTTTGTTTGTGTGATTAAGGTGCGTAATTTGTGTACTTAAGGTGCACCATTTTAATGTTTAAGGTGCATAACTGCACAATCGCACAATAACCCTTCCCTACATATAGGCCCTTATTCACATGAGGGAACATAGTATTAGATTACAATGACGACAAATCCTAGGCATTTAAATAAGTGCAATCAAGTGTTGTGATTGTATCCAAAATAATGTGAGATTTTAACCATAAATAATAAGAGATGACAAAGAAGAGAATTAAGAGATATTTTAATTTTGGAAGGATTGTAATTAATATAGTAAACATATTAGATGAAGATATGAACGGTAATAAATTATATGCTCATAAAGAAGCATAAAATTGGGATCGTCTTCATCTACGTACGAGAACAAACAGAATAGTTTGATCATCACCTCCATGGGTATAAATCACGCAGTGATGTCTGTGTGACTAGAGGTTGTGTGCCATATATATATATATATATATATATATATATATATATATATATATATATATATCGTGTGCCATAAGACTGTCGTGTGCACATACATCACAGATTTAGGACTAATTTAACTGGCACTGTGAATGTGTGATAAATAATTTTTAGTATTCTGTTTTGAAAATGTTAGCTTTGTGTATGTATATTTAGTTCAATAAAAAAAAAGACTTTGTAAGTGTTTTAAATATTTGGTCGAAAAAATAGCCATCTAGTTCGACAGTGGGTACAATGAATTTTAGTAGTTTAATTAGTGCAGAAAGTAATTTTTAAAATGTATTAAACAAATATTATTTTTTGATTAAGAATATACAGACTGTATAATTGCGACATTTTATTTTTGAGACTATTACTTTTGGCTATATAAAATAATAAGTATTCATCAATGGGATATTCATTTTGTTTGCACACTGAACCAGACGAACATGAAAATTACACGGAAGAGTTCGAGGTGGAAATATGTCAAGGAAAAACTGATGAATTTAAAGGATGAGGACGCTGAAATGATACCGCCAAAGTACATAGTAGCAAGGTAGACAAGGATTGCATGTATACATGTAGACATGAATAAATAACAGCTTTTCAATGCTTATTATAATCATGTGGCATACTTAAAAGAACTGTGTGCTATACTTATAATAAACATGTGCAAGACTTATAATTAACGTGTGTCATACTTATAATAATCGTGTGTCCCGCCATACTTAAAATAAATGTGTGCCATACTTATAATAAACGTGTGACATATATACAGTACAATGAATGGTCTTCTGATGTCTAGATTGCAAGCTGGGGAGGGGATTTACTAGATGATGGGATTCTTACAGTTTCTCTTGCACCAAGAGATAACCATGAGGCCTAGGTTCAATTCGCTTTGGAGTGTGGAATTCCTGCAATTCTTGAAATCATTTCGACACAACGCCTTCCTTTCCTTTAAGTTATTTTGACATGGCTCATTGCTCAAGATGTCTCATTCTATGGACTGAATTTGGTAATTCAATTGTTTTATCCAAAATCCCATTTCTACTTACCTGTGCGGATTGAATAAATTAAATATACAGGTATACTTTTTAGCCAAAACTATTTGAGTTGGATTTCATGTTTTTAAGGCGAAGAATAATACTTGTCTACACGTACTGATTCTCATTTGTTGCATAGCTATGTTAATTACTATCTGCAGATGTGTTATGGGATGAATGAGACTTCTGGCTTAACATTTTTTCTAGAATTGATTGCTACCTTTCTCACATACTATGTTGCTGCCATAGATGATATGATTGAAACTATATAAGTTCAATTCCGACATAAAACTTAGGGTGTGTTTGGAAACCCAGATAGAAATCATTTTTCGGGTTTTCGGTGTTTGGATAGGAAGTGAAAATAGAAGTCAAAGAAAAATGAGTTGTAGTCAATGTAAAATAGTTGCTCTTTTCAAGAAAATGACTTCCCCCTTTTTTTTTGGGGAGGAAGTCATTTTCCGGGCTTTATTCTCTGCTATTCACCACCCTTTGGCTTCTCCGTTGCAATTTCACCCCCTATTTTCCTCATCCGACATTCCTTCAAGAAATGCCCAAATCTACAACATCCAATACAAAATCAGGGCATCAAATCATACTTCAATCTCTGCCAAAATCCCTTCTTCGCACCCTTCTCACTCACAATTTGAACCCATAGTCATTTCAAGCAAGGGTTTCATCATATTGATTTCCACCAGAATAAATGGCGAGTCCGTCCACGATCTCCAGTCCAGTGACCATCGTGCAAACCAGACTTGCGCTCCCTCCACCACTGCACGATTCCTCATCAGGAACCTTTTGTAGTCCACCACAATACAAAAATCCACAGCAGGAAGCGTATTGTTTTCTGACTTGGAAACCCACAGATCTAGTGTTCCAAGTTGGAACCAAATCCCGAATTCTCAGTTCATGTAAAATATTTGGAGTGGTGCTAAAGCTCTAAATTCTAGGCGAAGATGTGGAAGAAGAATTGAGGTTGGAGTTGGCAGAGAAGGTGAAGATGGTGGAGGAATTGAGGTTGGAGTTAGGAGTAATTGGCAGAGAAGGCGAAGATAACCGAGAAATTGAAGTCGGATGGGGTTGAGATGGAGCATAAGTTGAGCTAGTCGAGGGTGTGGAGTTTGGTCTTAACATTCTGTTTCACTTAAAGCTAGTTAACACTTTCACTATTGGGTTGTTTTCGTTGTTTTCCCTGCTCATTGTTTGTGAATTTTGTTGTCATATTATGCTCATTTTCTGGAAAATGAACCAAACACCCAAATACGTTTTCTGTTGTGCAGCCAAACACGGGAAATGAAAATATTTTCTGGAAAATGACTCATTTTTCTAGAAAACATTTTCCAAAAGTCTTCCTACTTTCCAAACGGACCATAATTTTTTACTCAAAAAAATATTAGGCATGTTAATATTTTTTGATTGCATGTAGGGAATACCGATTATTGACTGATAAGATGCAATGGTTTGCGATCAGGCTCAAGGGAAGTTCAACATGGTAAGTACTTCAACACTATTTGTTTTCTTACTGGAGAAAAACCATATATATATATATATATATAATTGCTAGTTTCTCTGAGTTACTCCAAGCAACAACAAAATGATCTAAGACAGAGTATGGGAAAATTTCTCCAGTTAGATTCCTCTCACTCAAACCTTTTTCCTCCAAATATAGCCACAAAACCAATGAGTTAAGCTTGTGTGGACCTCTCACTCAAACTTACTTACAAAGGTTGTCAAATCTCGTGGACTAATTTTAAATATAACACCATTTAAAAATATTTTGGACTACCATATCAATAAAATATATGCATTTCACATGTTTATATATGATTTTTATAAAAACATGATTATACCCCGGAGAAGCATGATTGTACACACACATATAGTCACGCTCCAATGAGAATCAATCATCTCTCACATGAGAACTGTGGATAATTCGGAACTGTAGAAATGAAGAGATCAACGGTCTTGATTTAACCAAGGCCTATAATTCATTACTGTACAATTAGCAGCACAATTTGGGAGAAATTCTTTCAATTATAAGAATTACAATATTTATCATTTGTAACAATCATTTTGCTCTAAATAATATCACAATTTCACATATAAATATTACAATATCTATTAATCTATTATAAGCATTACTTATTTATTTCAAATTGGCATTAAATCTTCTATAATAAGTATTATGATTTCTATTATAAGTAACAAACAATTATTTTAGATTTGACATTGTCTCATAGATTAAGATATGTGAGAGTATGAGACGGTTGTGTGACTCTTATAAAATTTAATTAATTGGATTGAATCTATATTAAAAAAAAAATGGACTTAACATGAAGGTTAGTCTAAGTGGGATAATGGGATGAAACAAGAATGTGAGTCTATTGGCGCCTTGGCGGTTTACGAAGGCCGTTTCATGAGAGACATCTAGGCAAAGATATTTAAGTCCAATTAAGTTATGAAAAGTCTTGTAACATTGTAATTGTATTACAAAATCATGCTCTAATCCTGAACATAATATAACTAACTTCTGAGAATAAAAGTTACATATTGTAATATAGTTATAACTAGGTCTTATCATTCTTTATGATGTGACACAAAATCCTCTTTATATTTTTTGCAATATAGCTTTTATTTTGCATTGTAGTCTTATTATGTTAAGAGAAAAGTAGGAGGTCCATTTTCATGATGATGATGCATTAATAAGTATGGTTAAGTTGAACCATTCACAAGCTAAGTGGTGGTCCAGAAGCTAAGGGACAGTGAAGCTGCAAATAAAAAGGAAGAGCAAAGGTCTTATGTTAAATCACACAATGTTTTCTGATAACGAGTTCAATCAGGTTGGTGGGTAATTGGAATAAATGAAAGCACTTCCCCAACTCGTTCCCACCTTTTCCTATTTTAGCCTTACATTCGTATATATTTTGCATACAACATATACTATCCCACCACTGCGAGACTAATCTAAGGGTGTGTTTGGAAAGTAGGAAAATGACTTCTGGAAAATGTTTTCCGGAAAATGAGACATTTTCCGGAAAATGAGTTCATTTTCAGTGTTTGGATGTACTCTGTAAAACTGTCCGTGTATGTTTGGTTCATTTTCCGGAAAATGAGTAGAAATGCATAATTATATATTTTTATTATTTTATTTAAAGTATAAAAATATATAAACTAATAATATTTATTAGAAATTAGAAATAATTTTTTTTTTTTACAAAAAAATATCACACAAAGCCATGACTTCCGGACAAAAAATTTGGAAGTCATTTTTCCGGAAAAATGAGCTCATTTTCCGTGGTCAACAGAAAATGTTTTCCATTGACCACATTTTCCGGATGTTGCCAAACACCAAAAGCCCGGAAAATGATTTTCGGAAATCATTTTCCGGGTTACAAATTTAATTTGAGTTACATTTGTAAAGTTTGACTTACCTTAGAGAAATTCTAACTCGAAGTTTTTTCAAATATGTTTATTTTTGTTTTATTTATTATGCTAATATTTAGGTAAGTTTATTTTTAAATTTAGAAAATGTTGTACACTACTTGTACCTCTTCCCCTTCTTAAAGCTATGTAAGTATAGTAGTATAATATTTTTGAAAAGTACTTTACTATTAAAACTTCATTAAAAATTTTACTAATTACTTGCAATTTGGATAAAGATAGCAGTTGTGAACTGTTTCTTCTTAAATATGATATTACTAGGGTTTACCAATGTCATGCACAAAATAAATTATATTATTATTAATTTAAATAAAAAATTTAAAAATGTTAAAATGTACAATATAATAACATAGTTGAACTTTTATATATTTAGTCAAGTATCTATTTTTATAGCGTTCAAAATTAATATTAAAATTTTGTATGGTTAATATAGTTCTTAATCATGTACATACTTAAGATAAATTTATAAAGAAAATTTACATAATTAATTTAATTTTTCTAAATATATATCATATATATTATAATTCCAACAATATTAATAATAATAAGAGAGTTATATTTAGAAATATAAAAAAATGTGAATTTTAAATTTTGTATGAGTAAGTTTAAAGTAGCTAATAAGCTAAAGACCTTGTGTTCTAGTGGCATTCGGTTTACACTCCCACATGGAATGGAGTGCGTTTGAGCCTCAGTGGAGGCGATTGTTGACACTTCAGTATTAATTAAGATAACTAAATTTAGATATTAACAAAATTAGTATTTTAATTTTGTATGATTACTATAATGAGTTAATTCCAGCAATGGTCCTCCGACTATGTTGATTTTTCAAAATTAGTCCCCAACTTTTAATTTGGACAATTTAGGTCCCTTGACTTTTAAACTCTTTCCAATGTTGATTCTTTCGTCAAATTTTGGTTAAGTTGAGGTCAAATGAAGGGATAAAATTGTCCGTTCACCTGTTTTGTGTATTGTTACTCGTATTTCTCATCTCCTATGCGCTGTATATATGAATATAATCTCAGTCGAAGTCTCAATCGAAGCCATATAATCTCAGTCGATGTCTCTTCGACTAAGATTGTTTTCATATATATAACGTACAGGACATGAGAAATACGAGTAATAATACACTATACAGGTGAACGAACAATTTTACCCCTTCATTTGACCTCAACTTAACTAAAATTTGACGAAAGGACCAACATTGAAAAAAAATTTAAAGTCAAGGGACTTAAATTGTCCAAATTAAAAGTCGGTGACTAATTTTGGAAAATCAACATAGTCGGAGGACCATTGTTGGAATAACTCTATTTGTATAAGTCTATGTATGTATTTAAACAAATTTCTAAATATTTGTGAATACACATTTAGTTAATTTTATAATTTTATTTTCTTAATTATATTTTATATTTTATTAATAATAATTAAGGGAATTGAATTTACAAATTAAAAGAATTTAATTTTTTAAATTTTTATGGATTAATGTAATCCCTAACTATATTATGTATTTAGGCATATTGATTTTTAAATATTTATAAACTTTTTAATTAAAAGTATGAGTTTAGGCAGATTTAAAAATAAGTTTTCTTAATGAGTAAACACTATAGAAATTAATGTGTCTAATTATAGCAATAATCACAATTCTAAAAAAAATAGTACATATTTCATATTGTATAGAATAATATAAATATAATGTTTTTTCAAAAAAAAATATATAAATATAATGTATGTATACATCAATGGATAAAAAGAGACATTGATAATCTTTTGCAATTTTCATATTTACAATTTAAATTTTCATAATATTAAGTTTAGAATTGGCATGTAAAATTTATATATGTAGAAATGAAATTAAAAGTACTATTAAACATAAAAAAATTAAATTTAAAAATTATTTTTAAAAAACTACTATAATTAACAAAAAAATTAATTTGACTAATAAATAGTAAGTATGACAGATAAAATAGGATAAAGACAATAATACACGTTATTTTTACCAACCAATTCAAGAACCCCGGGCCATCTATCATGTAACCATCTCTATGGCACAAAGGGACAAATAATGAAAAGCCAACAATGAAATTTAAAATAGAAAAAAAATGATATCAATGTCAAATTAAATTTGAAGGGTAAAGTAAATAAAGAAAATAAAGAAGTGATGAAAAAACATGATAAGTGGAGGTACATAATTTTTGTATCAGGATTCATAATGTAATATGAACCCTTATCCATGGTATAAACAATTGTGTTGGGTGTGGTTAATGAGGTTTGATTGAAGTTATTTACAATTTATTTTTTTATAATATTAAGTTAGTATGTAAAATTTATATATTTAAAAACTAAATTAAAAGTATTATTAAATACAAAAAAATAAATTTAAAAATTATAAGAAAACACTAAAAATAGAAATAAGCAAAGAAGAAAGAATTAATTTGGCGAATAAATAGTAAGCAAAGGGTATGAGACGAGGGACAAAATTATCTTTACATCAAAAAAATTGCTCCTCATCTCCACCGAATTGTAATTCATTGCAAGAGAGAATTGCAATTCCTTCCAACCAAACAATGTAGTTTGAGAATTCACTGAATTGAAATTCAATGAATTGGAATTCCTCCTAAATTACACTCAATCAAACAGGCTATAAAAATGCGTTTGAGGGTGTAATTGAAATTTTTTTATAATTTGAGAGTTTAATTACTTTTTTTGCTTGTATTTCAGTCTATTTAACTATTTTTCAAATATTTTAAGTGTACTATTTTGCCTTATTTTTATCCTACATCAATTATTTACTCAACCGTATAATGCCTGCAGTGTAGTCAATGAAGCTCTCAAGTAATACGGAGTACGAAGTGGTTTAGACGACAGCAATTAATTACAACTAGATTGAGCGGGACAATCGGGCAAGTACGCAATCAGTTCTTATATCGTGGACCGCGGTCCACAATGCATTGTGGACCGCGGTCCCCAAAACGACGTCGTTTTGATTAATGAAACATACGGATGAATTCGCGCCACTCAGTTTCTTTTCATATATACTGCAGTTTCTTTTCATATATACTGCAATTTCTTTTCATATATACTGCACTTTCTTTTCATATATACAGCACTTGGCCACTCACTTTCTTTTCATATATACTGCAGTTTCTTTTCATATATACTGCAGTTTCTTTTCATATATACATCACTTTCTTTTCATATATACATCACTTTCTTTTCATATATACTGCACTTTCTTTTCAATACAACTACAGTTACTTTTTGATATAACTATAGTTTAATTCGATAATATACAACTGTAGTTATATTAAAAAGTAACTGCAGTTGTGTTGAAAGGAAACTGCAGTTGTGTTGAAAAGAAAGTGCAGTATATATGAAAAGAAAGTGCAGTATATATGAAAAGAAAGTGAGTCGCGCGAATTCATCCGTTTGTTTCATTAATCAAAACGACGTCGTTTTGGGACCGCGGTCCACAATGCATTGTGGACCACGGTCCACGATATAATTTCCGGTACGCAATACGCAGTCCTTTTTCAAATCTTCAGGGCTATTTATGTAATTTCCAAAAGATAAACAACCAAACAAAAGTGCAAGGAAAATCCGTCCCGTCCCACCTGGCCACCACCAAAACTACCAAAGTCGTCCCCATGACCCGACTCGCTCACCGTTTTCTCCGTGTTTCTCTGAGTCACGACTCGCCCCCACACCACACTCCCTTTTTGAGCCCTTCAATTCTCCATTGTTGAAGTAAAAGCCGGTGATGAGCAGAGGAGCAATGTGAAAATGGCCACGGCTAGTTTCAGGAGCGGCGCGGTTGGCAGAGCGGGAGTGAAGGCGGATACTATTACTAACCGAACGTCCTCGATCAACTCTTCAGCTCCCAAGTCCTCTTTCAAATCCAAAAGCTCCGCGCCACCGCAGAATTCCGGTCCCCGCCGCAACAGCACCGGCTCTGTCGCCACGTCCACTAAGGAACGCGGTGGAGGTATTTTGTATTTAGCTCCCAAGTGCTCTCTGATTTTCTGATGGATGTAATGGAAGATGTCTGAAAGTGGTTGAATATTTAGTTTTAAAATTTAACCGCTCTCTGCCTCTCTGTTCCGTGGTGTGTAAGTGAAACGTTGAGTAAGTAAAAGTTCGTTTATAATGCGTGTTCATGGAGGACAGAGAATCAGAGATGCATTTTGTTTATTGAATTTAGCAGTTATGATGCGATGAATGGAATATTATATTCGATTTCCGAATAAAGAATAGGTTCAGTTTACTTCATTTGAAGGCTTATCTTGTGTGAGTTCATTTGGTACTATTTAAGATTAGCGCGCTTACTTGTTTTCTACGGAAAGTTTTATCGGAATTTCCATTCATGGTTTAGAAGCAGGTGTAAGAACAAACTTTTCTAATTCAGATAAAACAAATTTCCAAAACATCATTGCTTAATGCATTGTTTCCTATATGGCTATATATAGTACGTGAGATTGAGTCCTTGGTTGGAAGTACTTCCGGGTTTGATGATTCTTTAACTGGCTGGTGGTGACAGTTTCAGGCCGTGTTCGAGTTGCAGTCAGGTTACGGCCTCGAAATGCAGAGGAAATGGTTGCTGATGCTGATTTTGCTGATTGTGTGGAATTGCAGCCAGAGGTGACATCGTCTGCCCTCCAGAAAATTGTTTCTTCCTGGTGCAAAGCTGAAATGATTGTAACTATTATAATTATTAATTTTTCAGCTCAAAAGGTTGAATCTTCGAAGAAACAACTGGGATACAGATACATATGAATTTGATGAAGTGCTTACCGAATTTGCATCACAAAAGCGTGTTTATGAAGCTGTGGCTAAACCTGTTGTTGAGGTTCTTTGTCCTTAAAAATGACCCTTATATATCTATGCCAGCGTTGCTATTTCTGTTGTTTATTTGCATTTATTGTGAATAAGACATGGATCTTTCCATATGATTGTATTGCCTTTCCCTTAATTGCTCTAGAAGCACATCAAAGTCAGCTGACCCACAAGGTTAACAATATGAAAGTTTCACCAGGATTGAGTACAATCTATTTAGTGACTCTTGTTAGGCACTTAGACTATAGAGAGAAGGTACCAGTAGTTCCAATACAGCCTTTGGTTAGACTGTATTCTTATGATACTCAGCTTATCCTTAAATTGTTAAATCACTAAAGATACTGAAGTTGGAAGGTTACTTCTAACAATGGTGTTGTAATATTCATGAATTAGCAAGGTGAACTGTTAGGATCTCTAGTTTGCAGCTTCCTGATCATTACATGTGTGGAAATTCTAGAAGAATTACGTGCCAGTTAATTGCTGATTTTGACCTAAAGTGCTAGATGTTGGTCTATCTCTATGATTAATTCTTCTAGTTTACAACAAAATACAGATGTGACACATAATGTATTTTTTATTTTATTTTATCTTGAAAGCTCTTCATAAAGTGTACTCATGTTACAGTGGATAAGTTATCAGTACTTACATAAAGAGTGAGGAATTGAGCATTTAAATCTACTTGGTCCTGGTTCAATTCAGTCTTTTTAACTAGTGCTTTAAAGTTATAAAGATGCCCAATGAGATCTGGCCACTTGAATAAATGGACTATATGTCTATGACTCTATTTCATATGACATGCATTTATGGATGTATTTGGCAGAATGTCTTGGATGGTTATAATGGAACAGTCATGGCATATGGGCAAACTGGGACAGGAAAAACTTACACTCTGGGACAGTTGGGAGAAGAAGATACTGCTGACCGTGGGATAATGGTGCGTGCAATGGAAGATATTCTTGCTGAAATATCACTGGTGACTGAAACAGTTTCTGTATCTTACTTGCAGGTTGTTTCCCCCACAGAAAGATCAAATACTTTTAATTTATAATAAGTTGTTTGTATTTCATAATGATAACAAATATATACGGAGTATATTTTTAAAATGCTTTGTGGAAAATGTCTTACCACCAATCCAATGCAGCTGTATATGGAGTCTATACAGGATCTCCTTGATCCAGCTAATGGTAATGTATCCATAGTGGAAGATCCTAAAACTGGAGAAGTTTCACTACCTGGGGCTACTGTAATGGAAATCAGAGACCAAAAAAGTTTCTTGGACCTACTGCAACTAGGTGAAGCTCATAGGATTGCTGCTAATACAATTTTGAACACAGAATCTTCACGCAGCCATGCTATACTGATGGTAAATGGATTAACCTAAGCAAATAATGGATTTCCCTGGGTATTGACTGAGCAAGTTCTTTGAACCCTGTGTGTGTCCATGATCAGTACAATATTTTTTGTGACAACTTTTTCATGCCGCAGGTACATGTTAAAAGGTCTGTCAGGGGAAGAGATTCTGCTCTTTCCACTGAACATGGTACATCTCACTTGGCTAAAACATTCAAGCAACCTGTTGTTCGCAGAAGCAAGCTAGTTGTCGTGGATCTTGCTGGATCTGAGCGCATTAGCAAGTCAGGTAAGGTATAAGGATGAGAACTGAATATTATGTGTATTAGAATTTCCAATACAATGATAGCTGACAAGTGATATATATACAGGGAGAGTCTCAGATAGAGTAAGATAGATAGTCCTAACATGACTCAGATACATAGAGTAGATAGTCCTAACATGACTCAGATACATAGAGTCCTAATACTCCCCCTCAAGCGCAGGGCAAGCTTGTGACCTGAAGCTTGTCTCGAAGAAAAGTAAATCTAGGAGTGGGCAAAGCCTTCGTAAATATGTCAGCGAGTTGATCCTTTGTTGAAATAAAATTCACCTGAATGTCTCCACTGGCAACTCTGTCTCTAACAAAGTGGTAGTCAATCTCTACGTGCTTGGTCCTGGCATGAAAGATGGGATTCGCACACATGTAAGTAGCACCAAGATTGTCACACCATAGTTTAGGAGCAGGAATGTCATCAATGCTGATCTCGTGCAGTAGAGAGATGATCCATATGACCTCAGCACAAACGTCTGCTAAGGCCTTGTATTCTGCCTCTGTAGAAGACCGCGCAACTGTTTTATGCTTCTTACACACCTAGGAGACAAGGTTGGTGCCAAGAAACACAGCATACCCACTAGTAGATTTACGATCTTTAGGACAACCAGCCCAATCAGAATCAGAGAAGGCATGAAGTTCCCTAGAGCTCGACTGAGTGATACGTAAACCGAAAGAAAGAGTCCCCTTGACATACCTGAGCACACGTTTGAGTTGCTCCCAATCGGATTCTGTTGGAGCATGCATGTGTTGACACAGTTGATTGACTGCAAAGGATAGATCTGGCCTGGTAATCGTGAGATATTGAAGAGCACCAGCCAGACTTCTGTATTTCGTTGGATCATCATATGAATCGGCACTGAGAGATGGAGTCTTCGAGGCGGAAATAGGAGTGGCTAGTGGCTTACAATCAGTCATACCTGCTCGTTTTAAGATGTCAGTCATGTATCGCTGCTGAGAAAGAACAACACCATTGCTAGATTTGACTAGCTCAATTCCAAGGAAGAATCCAGGTTCCCCAAGATCCCTAATCCTGAAAGCAGTAGACAATTTGGAGAGCAAACTAGACAGCAGTGACTGATCATTCCCCATCACCAGTATATCATCAACATACACTAGCAAGTACACACACGCAGACCCACGAGAATAATAGAATAATGACACATCAGTTTTCGAAGCCTGAAAACCAACAGAAAGCAGAAACGTATGTAAACGATTAAACCAAGCCCTAGGAGCTTGCTTTAAACCATATAAGGAGCGTTTCAACAAACACACATGATCAGGAAGCTGCACATCAACATACCCAGGCGGTTGACACATATAAACAGTTTCAGCCAAAGCACCATTCAGAAAAGCATTGTGTACATCAAGCTGCCTAACCACCCAGCCTAAGGAAATAGCTAGACTCAAAAGCAACCGTACCGTAGTTGGCTTGACAACCGGACTGAATGTGTCAAAAAAGTCTTGTCCAGGAACCTGATTGAAACCTTTTGCCACTAGCCGTGCTTTATGCCTTTCTATGGAACCATCAGCCTTTCGTTTAGTACGAAAAACCCACTTGCATCCAATTACATTCATACCTGTCTAAAGAGGAACCAGAACCCAAGTTTGATTATGCAAAAGAGCATTGAACTCCTGATCCATTGCCTCCCGCCATTCAGGAAATTTGACAGCCTGAGTGTAACAAGTGGGCTCAGGAGGGCAAACCTGAGCAGACAAAGCCAAGAGCGGAGCCACAGACCTACTCCGAGTAGCCATAGCATGAGAGCGAACGGTCGGGCGCGTGGACTTACCACGAGGCCTCCCCCTCTGTCTAGTAGGTGCAACTTCAACAGCATGCGGAGGATCAGGCTGATCACAATCAGCAGAAGGCAACGGAGACACCTGCATAACAAATTCAGCCCAGGGAGCCTGCACAGGAGGTGGTGACAGCGGAGGAACCTTTCTATCAAAAGGAAACACAGTTTCATCAAAGAGCACATGTCGGCAGACATAAATCTTATTAGTCTTTAGGTCCATGCATCTATACCCCCTAAAAGAGTCTGGATAACCTAAGAATACACAAGGGGATGACCGGTATGACATTTTGTGACGATTGTAAGGACGCAAGTGAGGATAACAGAGACAGCCAAAGACACGAAGAAAAGAGTACGAGGGAGAAGATTTATGCAGTAACATGTGAGGACTGGAGTTTTGTAACACACTAGATGACATTTTGTTTATCAGGTAAACAGCAGTTTCAAAAGCAAAATCCCAAAAACGAGACGGAACAGAGGCACGAGCCATAAGAGTGAGACCAGTTTCAACAACATGCTTATGTTTCCGTTCAACGCGGCCATTTTGCTCATGAGTATAAGCACATGACTGCCTATGATTAATACCTAATTTAACGAACATAGAATGCAATTTCTTATATTCAGCACCTAAATCAGATTGAATAGACTTGATTTTTCGATTGAAGGAGCGCTCAACCAAGACACGAAACTGATCAAAAATAGCATATAGGTCAGATTTTTGTTTCATAGGAAAGTACCAGGTATAACGAGAGTGATCATCAACAAAAAGAACAAAATATCGATAACCAGAAGCTGAAAGAACTGGAGCTGGTCCCCAAATATCAGTATATATTAAATCTAAAATATTCGAACTAGCAGACTCAATACGTGACAAAGGAAAACGGGCAGACTTGCCTAATTGACACGCAGAACACAAAGCAGAAGTACAAGGAACAGTAGCACTAGATCTACTAACAGAACAAAAAGGAAGAACACGATGTAAAACTCTCTGATGTGGATGACCCAAGCGATCATGCCAAACCGAAGAGGAAGCACGGGAAGAAACAAAGGCTTGAGGACCAGCTTTTGGAACAGGAAGCGTGTAGAGACCACCCGAGCTATGACCTCGTAGAAGGATTTCCTTGGTTGCTATATCCTTCACAACAAAAAAAAAAGACGGGTGAAATTCAAAGAAGACATTATTATCTGTGGCAAATCGCTGAACAGATAAAAGAGAAGAGGAGAGACCAGGAACATGCAAAATTTGAGACAACTTAAAAACCCTAGAAGGAGTAGAAAGAGAAGCATGACCAGTATGACTAATAAGTAAACCTTTACCGTCACCAACACGTAGAGTATCATCACCCGTGTATTCCTCGGAAGTGGATAGCGCAGCAATGTCAGGGGTGGCGTGGTTCGTTGCCCCAGTGTCAGGAATCCAGAGATGCGAATCAGAAGCGAGATTTGGAGTACCTTCTGAATACGTTAAATTAGCCTGGGGTCGTAGATTGAGATATGAATAGCAAGCAGGTGCAGCGTGACCAATGGTGCCACATAACTGACAACGTGGCTGCCAATTGGAATTGCGTGAGCCACGACCACCACGTGACCGATTGCCTCTCCCACGCTGCATACCACCGCTCACCGCACCACCATGCGACGTACTGGACACGCCATTGTTGTGCTGCTGGGAACCACCTCCACGATGCTGCCCGCCTCTCCAGGAGCGCTGTTGCCGACCACCGCGCTGGGCAGTAAGCGCCATAGGCTGAGGCACAGAACCACCGTGAGCACCGTCGCCGGTGATAAACTCGTGTGAACCGAGAAGATCTGCGAGCTCAGGAAGAGTGACAGGTTCGGCGCGAATGTTCAGAGAAGCCGTAAGGGAATGATACTCCGGTCGCAAGCCCCGAAATATATACATGTTTTGCTCCTCCAACGAAACGGGCTGACCGGCAAGAGCGAGATCCTGAACCACCACCTGTGCCTTCGCAATGTAATCAACAATAGACATGTCTCCTTGCTGAATATTATGAAACTGACCAAGCAGCCGCATGGTACGTGCCCGGCTAGACGACGCAAGCGCACGTTCAAGAGCAATCCAAAGAGCACGCGACGTATCACAGCCAATGGCGAGATACATGACTTCAGGCGACAAGGACGAGATCAACAGGCTGAGAACCGCTTGATCACTACGAACCCACGGAGCATACAAAGGATTCGGCTGAGCGGGAGGCGGCGCTGCATCACCGGATGCACGGGCAGCAGGCGAAAGAAACGGAGTAGGGCATGGATTCGTGCCATCAACGAAGCCCATTAATTCGTGACCACGAAAAAACGGAACAACTTGCGTCCTCCAAAACAAAAAATTCGTAGCAGTCAACTTAATACTCACAAAGTGATGAGCAGCAGACAAAGGCATAACAGCCGGAGGAGCCACAGACGATAAAGCGGCATTGGAAACGGTCCGTTCAGAGGAGTTAACAGATCCGTCAGCCATAAGGAAAGAAACCTAGGCTAGCTGATACCAGATGAGAACTGAATATTATGTGTATTAGAATTCCCAATACAATGATAGCTGACAAGTGATATATATACAGGGAGAGTCTCAGATAGAGTAGGATAGATAGTCCTAACATGACTCAGATACATAGAGTAGATAGTCCTAACATGACTCAGATACATAGAGTCCTAATAATAAGAATACTTATTTTTCTTTTATTTCTCTATCTATGATAATGTATGTTCTTCTAATGATGAATTTATAGCTTCTCTCTCTCTCTCTTTATTTTTTTATTATTATTATTTTTAAAATTCAACAACCTATATTACTTTCTTCTGTTCCTAGTATGAGTTAGAGTACTAAAATTATTATCAAGAGATATTCATATTTCAATTGCACGTTTGAATAAGTAACCAGAAAAATCTATTTCTAAACCTTCCTAAAGGAATGAGAATGAAAACATTCCTGAATGGTTTATTGCTAAACATTTCTGTATGATTCTTTGTAATCTTATGTGTACATAGGAATATTGAGGGTTCTGCTCAAGTGTATTTCTTCCCCTCATCTTTGCTGATCTCCTATGAACTGCATTCCTTGATAAAGTCCGAATCATATTTGTTTGGAATTAACTCAACTACCATTTCCAATGTCCACTAGATCATCAATTCCTCATAAAGGGTGAACAAGATTTCTGCACTCTGCAATTTAGATGTACATTAGAGGTTACATGACAAAGTTCTATGTTTCAGGAAGTGAAGCACACACTTTAGAGGAGGCCAAGTCTATAAATCAATCTCTTACTGCATTAGGGAAATGCATTAATGCACTGGCGGAGAATAGTACCCATGTTCCAGTACGTGATTCAAAGCTTACTAGACTGCTTCGAGATTCGTTTGGGGGTAGGTATTTTCAGTAAATAAAGCATGGATCTCAGGGCTTTTCATGGATCAACTGATTGAATGAATTTAATCTTCATTTAATTTTCTCATGTGGAATTACTAAGTCTCTTATAAACCATGAGAAAAAAGTTGGATTAAGGATGATAGTACCGAAATTCTCCATGAATTACTTAAAACAAAGATATTTTCTGGCAGGTGCTCGTCACACAAATTTAGGAAATATCTTAAGATTTAAAATTTTTAGTTTTGTACTTGCTATCAAATTATTGGGTGAAAGGCAACAGTAAACATGAAATTTTTATTTATTTTTATTTTTTAATTTTTGGGTACAATGACCCTCTAGTATCCAGTAGCCACATTGTTTCACATCTGTTCCTATTTAAGCTGTGATACATTCTTGTGGCTTGAAGGTTCAGTTTCATCTATGATAAAATTCTTTTTGCTGCATGATATTTCCCTTGCAGGTACTGCACGAACTTCATTAGTTATTACCATTGGTCCATCTCCACGCCACCGTGGAGAGACTGCAAGTTCCATAATGTTTGGTAAAAGGGTAATCCTAACATCCATTTCTTCAATTGTTGTCCAGAGAGAAGCCACATTAAGCAGTCAATTGATTTATTTTCGTGAGCTTGAATTTGTTTAGTTTCTTAATATCACAGCAGTGATAATTGAATTGACTTGGTGAGTACGAAGATGATATAATATTTTATCTGTTAGACTTTTGTAAAGGGAAGAATGTGTTTGCACTTTACAGGCTATGAAGGTGGAGAATATGTTGAAAACCAAAGAAGAATTTGATTACAAAGGTTTGTCCAGAAGGCTTGACATTCAATTGGACAAGCTAATTGCTGAACATGAAAGTCAACAGAAAGCATTTCAAGATGAAATTGAGAGGATTGCTCAAGAGGCTCAGAAGCGAATTGCCGAGGCTGAAAGAAATCATGATGAATTATTGGAGGTAAGCTCATGCTTCTGCATGTGTCATATGATAACAAGATTTCAACTATATTTTTCATGCATATGCATGTTTTGTTATATTGACTAGTAGAGTTTTGTAATGCATAGATCTTTGAGGAAATAGGATCAGAAAAAACTGATTCTATATTGAAGTGTATATATTTTAGCATGCTAAAATTAGCATAACTGCTTTAATACTTCCTTTCCTTTAGTTGGGTTTGAGATTTCCAAGGAGGAATTTTCTCTGATTACATGTGTGAGTAAAGTGACTGAACTATAGCGCCTGGTATGAACTGACCTTTTCTCTTGATTTCAATTTCTCTACTTTATTTGGTGGGGTGGGGGGAATACAGAGTGAAAGAATGAAGTATGAGAAAGAGTATTTGGATGCAATACAGAAACTAGAGCAGCAGTGGGAAACAAGTCAAGGAAAACATGACAAGGTTGGGGCAAATGATTCCAACAACACTGAGAAATTCAACGAAGAGGTAGGCTCTAGTTGATGCATTTATCTAGTCATATGTATGAATGGTAGATATGACTGAATATATCACTCAAATATCATTTTCTTGGCTTTCATTTTGATTGACAATGGGGAATGACTTGGTTACATTGTATTTCCTGTTGATTTGTCATATTACATAGCCTAACGATCTTGGTGTCACTGAGGACATTGCTGAGATTAAGAGGTTGCTTCAAAATGAAACTCTTTTAAGGAATGCTGCAGAAGAGGAGATTAGTGATCTAAAAAATCAAATAGCACAGTGGCAAAGGTCAGAGGTATTATTTGTCTCATCTAATGCCAGATCTTTCTAGAGCAACTATTATATCTTTGATTTGTAAAATCATAGAAAGTGTACTGGAATAAAGCTTTGATCCAACTAACTAAATTCCGAAAACTAATTCTAGAATTATTTGAACAAAACGAAATCCAACGTTTAAGAATGTAAATTAACTAATAACCAAAATTAAAAAGATAGACCAAGAACAAATTGACACCATTGCTTGTAAATTACTCAGTATAATTTTACCATAACCTGAAAATATAGATTTTAAATTAAATTAATATGCTTCCAAAAATGTTACTATACATGTGAGGGTAGGATTTCCTAACCTATTCAATATTATTTGAGTTATATTTAACACACTCTTGTTAACCCACTATATAGGTCATGGTTCTTTAAAATATATGAAATTCTGTAGTTTATGTTGAACCTTTCTGGTTACCTTATCATTGAAACTGCATAAATCATGTTGATCCATCTCTGATGGTTTTAAATCTGTGGTTAGAAGCCATTACATAAAATTCCTTAGTCAAATATGTTCTTTGAATGGTGGCCAACCAATTAAGGGTATTAAACACAACAATGTATACTCAGCATGGAATAGTTATTCTCAAAGCATAAAGTAATCAAATCTACATTAACTTGGTTAGGTTACATCATAACTTTAGCTAATTAAATTAATTCATACTGAAACTGATGGAGCTAAAGATGCAAGAAGAAGAATGAATCACTGCCAAATAGACAATTCCCGACTACTGACTTTTTATTTTTGTTCCTCTCTTCCTTTTCTTCTTCTTGCTAACATCTTACTTTTCCCCCTTGAATTTCCAAATGAATTTCTGGTTGCTGTCCTTAGCTAATTACCCCCCTTTTTATATTCCTTGAGTGTGGCCCTAATTAATTGATTAATAGTTAATTTGCAATTTTGTTCCTCAGCTTCTGACTTCTTTGCAATTTAGTCCTTTCCTACAAAAAATAATAGAAATGATGTAAAATCACCTAAAGCCAATCCTAAAAAATATAATAAACTCAAACTTATGATCAAAAGGGCATATGAATGTAGATAAATATTAACCCTGTCAGTCCTCTTTGCAGTTTTCATCAATCAAGGATTGATAGTGATATTTTCATTGTACTAGGCAGTTAGAAGTACTGAAATCTTAAAGCTACAGAAGATGTTGGAAGATGAGACACATAAAAAAAAGAGACTTGAAGAACAAATAACAATATTGCAAAATCAGCTACTGCAATCAAATTTTGAAGTTGATGAGGTAATCTATTTCTGCAGCTCATGGCATGATATCTATAATAAAAAAAGAAACTCAAAATAAAAACAATAAGTTCTGTGCTCGAGTTTTATTGCACTAATTGTTTATTATGCATTTATTTATTTCGTGCTCCTTCAAGAGAAGTATGCATCTTCTAAAATGTGGTTAAAACTTTTTGAAGTTAGTTGGTGTTTAGTGTTTATTTTGGATTAAATGAACCATCCAAAATGTTTATCAATGGAACTCTTACCTGATATGCACAGAACAGTAGTATTCTTACCCAATATGCACATGTGTTGCATCAATGCATCTTAAGTTAAAGCAGGCCTAACTTCAATGATAAGTTGTGTATTTTTGTAGGCAAGGAGGAACCTAGATGGAGGAGGGACTACAGAACTGCCTACTGATCTAGATTCTCCACTTCCTCTAATTTGTCAACAATTAAGAGATTCTGAAGAAGAGAAGGCCTCAATGGAAAAACTTTTTGAACAAGGTAGTGAAGTTGAATTTGTTTTGTATCGTATTGTATTGTATGCCTTGGTCTTGCCCATTCTAACTTCTCCAACCTTGTTACAACAGTGGGACTCCAAAAGATATTATCACTACTTGAATCAGAAGATGCAGATGTTCGTATTCATGCTGTAAAGGTTTTGGCAAATCTAGCGGCCGAAGGTCTACTTCTGCTACATGTCCTTGTTCATTTTTTATTCATAATTCTTTTGGCAGCTGCAAATAACCATTTTCCTGCTGTATAGTTAAAATTTTCAGTAGACTAATTAATATGCCATGAAATTTATTTTCCCTGGTGGGAGGAAAATCTTCACTTCTGAGTTCTATCAACTGAAATATAGACAGGATATTTATGATGATGGTTTAACTCTAAGATCCACTGTATTTACATATACATTTCCTGCCTGTATACATATAGGCTCTTTTGGTAAAGCTTTCTAGTTATTGGTTTAAATAAGTAAAGAAGTGTTCTGCACTTCTGCAATACATTATATCAGCCAAACATGTAGAAATTCAGTTATTTAATCTATTATTTAGAAATTTGATTAAGCCTTTATGAAATAGGCACACTGTGTGGTTGTGTTTACGAATGTATATTTAGTGTATAACGTTATTGCATACTTGCCAGACCTTTTGTATAAAAACAGGCAATATGTATTATTAAATATTAGTCTATTTGTTTCAAAAAAAAAAATTTGTCTATTTAAATTAGGGTAGAATGAGGGTCACAACTTGAAATCTAATTCCTTATATATAGGAACATAGAAGGGTAAAAGTAGGTGAACTTGAAAGTGGGTTGAATATATCTTTCTATTGTATTCTCTAAGTTTCTTTGCATTTTACTCAGTTGCTGGACTAGAAGGAACTACATTTTAAGTAGCATGTGGGTTTCTACTATCTAATCCTTCATAAAAGAAATTAAAACTAAAATGCTTTTCAATTGCAAAAATTCATATTTCAGTAATCTCTTTCCTTCCTTATTTTAGTGACAAATCAGGTAAAAATTGTTAAAGCTGGTGGTCTCACATCCTTGCTGGCAATTCTTAGAAGCTCCAGTGATGAGACTATCCACAGGGTTGCAGCAGGTGCAATTGCAAACCTTGCCATGAACGGTAAGATCTCATAACTTTCGAGTCTAGAAAGTATAAGTTTACACCAGGGTTTTATATTTGCTACTGGCATTGTCACAAGGGCGCAAGTCTGAAATGTTTGGCTATTTACTTTAATACTTATACTTCATTCTGACAGAAACCAATCAAGAGCTTATAATGTCTCAAGGAGGCATACGCTTGTTGTCAGTGACAGCAACAAATGCTCAGGATCCTCAAACTCTTCGCATGGTTGCTGGAGCTATTGCTAACCTCTGTGGAAATGGTATTCTGATGTTTCAATGCTAATGATAAATTTTCTTTGGGTTTCGTGAACTCTTGAGATATTTGTGAAGGTTGTCAACTAGTAGATCTACTAAAAGTGTTTAATGTAATTAGCAGTGGAATAAACATTGGAGGTAATTCATTGTTTTATTTTATGTTTAACGTCACTATGCATCTTTCCTAGTAAGATGGCATTTAGGAGTTGATCCAATACCCCATGGTCTTCCTTAAGAAACTACTCCTCCAACCAGAAGTTAGTTTAGGTTGTAGCATCCGGTCATTTGTTACATCTAAATATCTAATGGATATACGCCACTTTACAGATAAATTGCAAATAAAGCTGAGAGTTGAAGGTGGTATCAGGGCACTGGTTGGAATGGTCAAATGCAAGCATCCTGATGTTCTTGCTCAAGTTGCTCGTGGAATTGCTAACTTTGCTAAATGCGAGTCTAGAGCATATATTCAAGGTGAGAGGCTTGAAAGGTTGTCCCTTACCCACAAAAGTAAAAAAAAGGGGTAAAGAACACCCATATGCCCACATCACATATGTTGGCCTTACTGTTTTGTCAAATAGAAAAGGCAATTTAGGTTTCTGTTATTTTCCGTGTACTTGATAAGTGTAGTATGTATAACTTAAGATTTGTTGAAAGGACAGTAAGCGGTCAGCCTAACTACAGAATTTAATTTGTCACTTCAAAATCTTTTTAGTTTGCTGAATGAACACAGCGTAATGCTCTTTTGGTTACAGGAACCAAGTCCGGGAAGTCTCTCCTTATTGAAGATGGAGCAATGCCTTGGATAATACAGAACGCGAGCAATGAAGCATCACATATTAGGCGCCATATTGAGCTAGCACTCTGTCACATAGCACAGCATGGTATTTGTCAAAGAATTCTAAGTTTGAGTTGTCTTCTTGTTACTAAAAACTATAGATGTCTGGTGCCATATTTACTGCTTAAACTGCTATATTTCAGAGGTAAACGCAAAGGACATGATTAGTGGAGGCGCTTTGTGGGAGCTTGTTCGTATCTCCCGGAATTGTTCTAGAGAGGATATCAGGACTCTTGCATACCATACACTGACTTCAAGCAAAAGCTTCCAAGCTGAACTGAAGCGACTAAGGGTAGATTATGGCTGAAAACTAATAATCAAAGGTTGGTAGCTGTTTAGTACAGATTATCAATGAGCTTGTTGACTACGTAGGTGACTTTAATCTTGAAATCTTCTTGACAACAGATTGGTTGATATAGGGTTGGTAGCTGTTTAGTACAGATACTTATGATTGCTTGATTGAGAGTGTAGATAATTCCAATTATTTTGGTTGTATATTGTAAGACATATTTTTGGAGTTTGAAATGTAAATTAGTTCCTTGTTTATATTATGGGATTGGTCTGACAGGAGCGACAACAAGGTGTATAGATCCAAACTTCAGATTGATAGCCATGCTAGCTGAACACTACGACCACTTTTTAATTTGAATTTAGAGAGTAGTTGAAAAACGAGAGATCATTATGTATAGGAATGGTCTTTTCCATCATTTTCGGAATTAGAAAAAATATTCATTAGTAATGCTCCACTTAAAAACGTTTTTAGAAGCTGTTTATTGGCTATCATGGTTTGGGACTTTGATCCAAACATTAAAGGTAGTTTACCTTTATGAGTGTTTGGTAAATCAATTTTAATTTTTATAACAGTTTATTGCTCCAAAACGTTCAAATAAATTATAACTTTAAAAATTATTTTGTATTTAATCAATATCAATGACTTATTTATCAAACATCTTTTTATAATCGGTTAATAATCCAATATGTAAATAGTTATTCCTAGTGATTATAAATTTTTTTGATTTAAAAAAGATAAAAATCCGCAACTCAAAAGATGACAACTGACCGTTTATAAGATTCTCTGACCAAATAATCAGAAGTTTAAAAAGAAATTAGGAAATAAATAACAATGCTTTATGCTTGACTACCGGTTGGCTGCTGCCGCAGAAACCAGTTGTCAGACACAGGGCAGCAACCAGAATAAAGATTTTTTTTTTTCTTTTTCTAAATTGTTTTCTTCTTCTTCTTCTTCCTCTTTTTCCTCTTCTTCTATTGTTTTTTTCACTATATATAAATTGAAAACTTTTAACCGTAATGTTTCTGTTTAGAAATGATCCACATAAAATTCATTCAAATGTTACTTTGCAATAAAAAAAATAGATTATTCAACTCCTTTAAAAGTCAATGTTTAACTTAAGATAACTTTGACGATTCTATTTTCTCATCTCTTCACTAAAGCCATGAATTGTCATTTTACCTCTTCCAAAGCTATGAATTGTCATTTTACCTCTTTCAGTTTAATAACTCTGGTAGGATTTTTTTTCCCGATTTCTAAGCACAATTAGTTTATGTGGGATGTTGGATGAAATAACTTTGATAGCATGGAAGAGTTTGCCAACCTAACTCTTAGATGAGTTTGTATAATATTTAGAGTTTGGACATTATATTCTTTATTTGAAAAGACTTGCAGTACTTAAGTACGGATTGGAGTTTTTTTCAAAAAAAAAAAAAGAAGAAGTACGGATTGGAGTATTTACTAGTGATTTAGTATTAATTTTATTTATTAGTACATCACTTTTAATTATGTTAACTGGTATGTTTTATTTTCTTTTGAAGAAAAAATGTTTATTTAATTAATTTATTTTTTTAATTTTATATACAACTAGTATTTTTATCCGTACAATACACGACAGTACTGTCAAAACGGGTCGGTTCGTCCCATTAGGCCCGCTCCACTGCGGGCCTAATTTCTGGTAGATTTTTGCGAGCCTATCTGTTAAACCTGCGAGCTAGGATTCATACAACCCTAGCCCGCCTCACGTGGATTGGTGTGTCCCACGGACTTTTGTTTTTGTTTTGTTTTTATTTTTTTTATTTTTTTAATATTATGTACACATAAATATAAATATACGGATTTGCTATAGTATTTTAAGAATATTTGGATCAGTATATAATTATATAAATTAAAACCACAAATATTATATAGTGCAATTGAAAAGATGGGTTGGATCGATTATGTTTTGTGATTTTATCCTTACTTGAATTTGACCAAATAAATGTTAAATTAATAGCTAAGGTGTAGATGTAAACATCCAGTGCTAAAATTTTGGAATTTTATAATCAGTGTTTAGGATTTGTGTAACTTGGGCAAATGTGTTATTTAAAAAAAAAGAAAAAGAAAACATAATATCACCGGTTCGAATTACACATAATTGAAAACCTCTTTCTAGACGACATTGGTAGTAGTAACCAAATCTTGTGCGGGCTCGTCTAAAGGTAACACCTTCAGGCCATCAGAATGGGTGACTCGGAAAAAATTAGTCACGTACAATTGATCGTGATTAAATACAGACATAGGTTAGTGTTTGGCCTTGGCTTTTGTTGATAGTCGTCATAGCATATGCGAGCATCAATGAAAATTGTTTACGCTGTAACTTAAAGGGCAATCTCATATTAGAAGGACTGAGAGACATTCAGGAGATAAGAACTTTGGTTCTTTCATGTGTCCCATTAACTATTCTTGCTTCGACAATGTGATTTGTTAATCTTGTGATGATGAGACGTGTACCGTTGCAAAGACCAAGAGAGTGGTCTATCTTCCTAATAACATAACAAGTGCACAAACTTTTAATGTCATGGTATTCAGCATCAACATATACATATATATATATATATATATATATATATATATATATAGAATATTAATCAAATGTGGCCGTGCTCTTAGGTGTGGCCGTGCGGTCACACACCACTCAATGTTACGAAATACACCACTCAATGTTAAGAAACACACCACAATGAAAATATACAAAAACACCATAAAACACACCACACACCCAAAATAATGCACCATAACTCCCATGTCCCTAATGGTGCATTTGCTAATACTGTGTGGTGTATATTTGCATACCTAGTGGTGTGTTTTTGGGTGATGCGTCCCTAACGATGCATATTTGTGTGGTGCATTTTCTAACACTGAGTGGTGTATATCTGTATACATAGTGGTCAGGCCGCACTGTTCACACCTAAGAGCACGGCCACACTTGAACATGACCCTATATATATATATATATATATATATATATATATATATATATATATATATATATATGGGTCTGGTATTTCATTTAAGATCAGGGCGTCAATTTCGTTCGCAGAATTTGCCCTATTCATCCTTTTGGAGAATAGCAAGATGTGCGTGTGAGGGAGTCTTGTAGTCATAAATATGTTATTAACTGCAAATACATAATCTAAATGTCATTTTGGATCAAGATTCACAATATAAGGTGGACCCTGATGCATGATATAACAATGGGTGGGGCGGGGGGGGGGGGTGTGTGTGACATCACTGGGCGCTTAGTCCAGAAGAAAAGTAACAACTTTAATTTAATGTGATTTTCATTTATTGAGTTACTCTTTTCTTTTCTATTTGAAACTTTTGATGTATACAACAACAACAACAATAATATATAACAAAAAAGAAGAAAAATACTATATTATCAATCCATACTTAGCTTGTTTATCGTGTGTTGTTGATTAAAGTTTAAATTTGTTATTGTAATTTAAGGAGGAATGCATGCTCGCCATTGACGCATTTGAGTTAGCACTTAATAGTGGGAATACGTACTTGTAGCATCATATAACTAATTAAGGGAATACTTGTAGCATCATGTAACCAACGTTAGAACACTTATGGACTTAAGTATTATGGAGTATTAAAGGTAAAATTTTCATACCAATAGTAACGAGTTCGATTCTCTTGTTAACATTAATCTTTCAGTCAAATCAATTTACATTTCATGTGTAGTTTGTGGACTATCACTGCACAAAAAAAAGGTTTGAAATGCATAATTATATTTACATATTTATAATATTGTTTAAAACAATATGTCATTATACTGAAGAAACAAAAAATAAAAGCCATTATTATGAAAAATAAATCTTTGATATATGATATATTGAATCTATCATTGCAACATATATATCTGGTTGTTTTTCTTTAGACTCCAAGCTAACTTAAGCGATTGTATCTAAAAACTAATAACTGTGTGAATGAAAGTTATATTTTTCATTTATGTTTATTTTTTTCATTAATTGTTTTTACATTCTAGTATTAGAGTTGTACTATATAATATTTTGGTAAAAAACAACCCTACTATTATAACTTCTGTAATTTTTTTTTCAACTATTGTTGCCATGCACATGCATTATATCTACCCCATATATATATATATATATATATATATATATATATATATATATATATATATATATATATATATATATATATTCTTCAATGATAATAATATATAACAGTATATATATATATTAGAAAAGTATATAAGTTATTTACTAAAATATAAATATCAAGTCTATAAAAATGGTTTGCATTATTATTATTATTATGATTATTATTATTATTATTATTATTATTATTATTAGTAAGAAAGTAGGAAAGAAAATATTTTATGAGGAATTTTGTTAACATATTTTAATGTACAATGCTAGTATGAATATGAATTGTATTACCATATTTTACAATATTACACAAACCAGGAGTGAGTTAAAATTATTTGCATTTATTATTGTTGTTAGTAGGAAAAAATATTTTACAATATTACACAAACCATGAGTGAGTTAAAATGATTTGCATTTATTATTGTTTGCAGTAGGAAAGAATATATTATAAGCAATTCTAAAACGTGGTCGGCAGGATTCGAACCTGCGCGAGCAGAGCCCACATGATTTCTAATGATACCTTGACTATATATAACGAAAATACAAATTTTGTAATTTACCAAAAAAAATACAAATTTTGTAATTAATTATATTTTTTTAATATATGTATCATGTAGCAAAATTAATTGTAATAATATTAGAATTGATATACAATTATATAAATTACAACAACAAATATTATATAGTGAAACTGATGAAATGGGTTTGATCGATTATGTTTTCTGATGTTATTCTTGCTTGAATTAGGGCAAATAAATGCCCAATTATCCATGCGATGCATGGATAAAAATTTTTATAATATATTTTAGATAAAAAAAATTACAGATGAAATTATAAACAATTCTAATATTTGAAAGTGCACATTTATTTGATTATAAGATTAGTGAAAAAAGTATCCTCAAATAATTGAATAACGTATGACTTGTTTGTCTGCAATTTTCTTAAAAAAATTAATATATAATATGATTTAAGTAATTATATTATTACTAAATTAAATATAAGCAAAAAGAAGAAAAAATGATTTACTTGTAATTATTATAAAAATAAATTCAGCGACCCTTGGTTTAGCTTAATTTTCATAATAATTATTAGACAATTATACTAATACTTGTGCAATTATACTTTTATACCTTAAGTATATTACTTTTCTCCATATCGCCTTTACTTTTTTCCTCTTCCATATATGAATGAATTAATTGTAATTATTATAGCGATCCATGTTTAATTGTAATTATACTAATATTCGTGTAATTATTAGCTTGATTAACATAACAATTATTAGTCAATTATACTAATAACTGTTGAATTAATTCCATTAAATTCATGGTATTCAACATCAACATATGGGTATGGTATTTCATCTAATATCAGGGTATTAATTTCGTACGCAGAATTTGCCCTATTCATCCTTTTGACAAATATCAAGATGTGCGTCTGAAGGAGTCTTTTTTTTTTCTCTCTTTTTCTTTTTTGATATTATAGAAATAGTAACGAGTTCTATTCTTTTGTTAACATTATTCTTTCAATCAAATCAATTTACATTTCATGTGTAGTTTGTAGACTATCACTGCACAAAAAAAAAAAAGAAAAAAAGAAAAGAAGTTTGAAATGCATAACTATATTTACATATTTATAATTGTTATATGTCCTTGTGCAGTTGTGCTGAAGAAACAAAAACCAAACACAATTATTATGAGAAATAAATGTTTGATATATGATATATTGAATTTATCATCGCAACATATATATATCTGGTTGTTTTGCTTTAGACTCCAAGCTAACTTAAGCGATTGTATCTAAAATCTAATAATTATAAATGAAAGTTATATTTTTTCATTATTTTTTTTTACATTCTAGTATTAGAGTTGTACTATACAATATTTTGGTAAAAGATACCTCTACCATTACAACTTTGTAATTTTTTTAAATATCAAATATATAAAAATGGTTTGCATTTATTATTGTCAGTAGGAAAAAACATATTGTAAGCAATTCTAAAACGTGGTCGGCAGGATTCGAACCTGCGCGGGCAAAGCCCACATGATTTCTAGTCATGCCCGATAACCACTCTGGCACGACCAAAATTGCTTCCACTGTCCAGGCATTACATCTTTGACTAAATAAAAACCTTCTTCGAACGAATTATAATATGTTATTGCGTGGCAACAGTTGAATAGTTTCTTACTATTTATATATAGTTTTATCTCTCATTTATTTGGGATGATAATTTCACTGAAATCCGGTGGAGACGATAAAAATTTAAAATATCGTTTCTCAATATTTATATTAAACTTTTTAAGACAAAATTATTGAAATGATATTATATATAACGAAATTAGAAATTTTGTAATTAATTATATATATTTTTAATATATATATATATCGTGTAGCAAAATTAATTGTAATAATATTTGAATTGATTTACAATTATATAAATTACAACAACAAGTATTATAATGACTCATGTTTAATTGTAATTATACTAATATTCGTGTAATTATTAGCTTGATTAACATAATACTTATTAGTCAATTATACTAATAACTGTTAAATTAATTCTATTAAATTAATGGCATTCAACATCAGCATATGGGTATGGTATTTCATCTAATATCAGGGCGTTAATTTCGTTAGCAGAATTTGCCATATTCATCATTTTGACAAATAGCAGGATGTGCGTACGAAGGATACTTTTTTTTTCTTTTTCTTTTTTTGATATTCAATCTTGTAGTCATAAATATATTATTTACTGCAAATACATAATCTAAATGTCATTTTTAATCAAGATTCACAATATAAGGTGGACCCTGATGCATGATATAATAATAGGAGGGGGGACCAAATGTTAATGTGATACCACTGGGGGCTTAGTCTAGAAAAGTACAACATTAATTTAATGTGATTTTCATTTATTGAGTTGCCTTTTTCTTTTATATTTGAAACTTTTGATGTATACAACAACAATAATAACTAAAAACAAGAAAAATACTATATTATTGATCCATACTTGTTTATCTTGTGTTGTTGATTAAAGTTTAAATTTGTTATTGTAATTTAAGGAGGAATGCATGCTCGCCATTGACGCATTTCAGTTAGCACTTAATAGTAGCATCATGTAACTAATTAAGGGAATACTTGTAGCATCATGTAACCAACGGCAGAACACTTATGGACTTGAGTATTATGGAGTATTAAAACCTTAAGCACCTAAGCATTGTAAGCCCCCAAATTACCCATATTCTCATAGTAGGAAAAATTAGGTTGAAATTGGTAAGGCTCGAGGTCTCCATCCAACTTTCGTTTGTGATGAGTCCCTCTCCTAAACTAGCAATTAATTGTGGCCATCAATCAATAACAAGTAGAAGACAATCCCCAATTCAACATAAACCCTAGGTAATTGATTCAATCCCCTTATGCAATAATCACAACTTGAACATCAAAAATTACCAATGAATCCCTAATCTAAACTCATTAGCAAACTACTCACGCATGATAGAAGTAAGCAAAACAAAGAAAGAATAAATAATCATAAATACTGCAAGAAATCTAAAAGTAATGTAAATAAAGGGAAAAAGAGAACTTTACTAATAATGAAGAACAGATCCAACTCCAATTCCAGATTCCAAGCTTGAAATTAAATAATCTAATGTAAAACTAATCTAAACTATGCTAGGGAAATATAAAGAAAAGAGAGAAATTTAGGCTAAAACTAACTAGGGTTAGAAACCCTTAAATTGTAGAGAATATGTAGAATATATAGGAGATAGATGGGCCTTGGGCGCATGAGACAACTTCCAATTCTTTTCCAATTATTATTCTTGTTTCCTATCTATTTTTCCTTGGTAATTTCCTTTTCTTCCAAAACTTGTCCAAAATGTTCCAAAATTCTTTCTTTACTGCTCCTTGTGGATAATTCAACCCTTGTGACAATATAACACACAAACAATTCTCAATTTCACTAGGATAAAGAAAATAAGCGTAAAAGCAACTCAAATAAGGGGTGAATTATTGTACAAAATAGTAGATATCAAAAAGAGAGCCTTGAAAGGCATAGCATAGTCCAATTTTTAGGACAACTTGCAAGCAACTATTGGACATCATTCATACTATTCAAATTTAGGTATGATATTTTATTACCAAGTGGAGATTTGAATTTGTTTTCCCTCCAAACGGAAAAATTTGAAACACAAGTATAAATAGACGGAATGCTCAAAGAAGAGGCACGAAAGATATACAAGATAATTTTAAATTTTCAAGCATTCAAAGTGCTTCATATGTCAATCATCAAGATAATTTAATTTAGAGATTTCAAGCTTAAAAAAGATCTAATTGTTCTTACTTCTTAGTTGGAGGATTATTCAACCCTTGTGTTGAAGTTTTGTAGTTTTCTACCTTTGTGGTATATAGAATAAGAGTAGCAAGGGTTGTTTTGTAAAAACTTGAGCAAACTCGTGCAGGCTTTGTGACAAAAACACTTGCTTGGCTCATTAAATGTAGACTTAGATTACATCACCTTCGAATCTCTCTTCTAATTTACTTTCATGCACTTTACTTTGTCATATCTTTACCCGATTTGGTTTTCTAAGTCTTTCGTTGCGTTGGCGGAAGCTAAGAAGACCAAGTCCAACATTCTGCTATTAAAATGTGGCATGTCTCTTACACAAGTACAAGGAAATAAAGTTGTGCCTTCGCTACAAGTTATAACTTTTGGTGTAGTGATAAGTGTTTGATCTTGAACATTGGTATCAAAGCAGGTCATCAGGTACTGGGAGGGGATTGTTAGGCGGTCATCCTATCATTGAAATGTGATGTTGACTACTACATAAGTATAAGGAGCATAGTGGTACACACTACATAAAACTCTTGATAGTATTTTTGCAGTTAAACAAGTTTTAAAAAGTCTATTCAACCCTCCTCCCCCTATCCCTTCAAAACTCTTTGCTTGCCTAGGACAAACAAGTGGTATTAGAGTAGGTCACAAATTCGAATCTCAATAAAAACATATTGTGTAGTTGATGCTGGTAGGTGTTGGCAGTGAGATTGTTGGGTGGAGGCTTAGATAGCTAAGTCTAATATTCTACTATCGAAAAATGATGTTAATTGCTGCACAACTATATATAAAGAATGAAGTTACGACTTCGCTATTAGCTATAACTTTTAGCATAGCTAGTGATAAGCGTTTGATCATGACAATTGCTATCAGAGCAAGTCACGGGTAGCTCGGGAGCTTGATCCTAGCACCTAGATATTGGAGAAACGCTTCAATGGAATAGTTGAAGATCATCAAAACACATCGGTCCATAACCATGGAGGATAGAAGATGAATGGATTTGGAGGATTGAACAACTCACTAAACCACCAAAAAGCTCTCTTATTTACATTATTTGCTTTACTCAGTGTATTATATGTTGTGCTAGCTTTTCAAACTTTGATCATTTACAAGTTTTATCAACCAAAGCTCAACTTAACGTGTGTATATTTTCTATATTAAAATTCTAAACGTTTATTAAGAATTTCACTATGTTTTAATTCAAAACTATTTTAAAGACTACCAAGTTCAGATTGCATGACATTCAAGTTTCTTGTTGAATTATTAACTTCTCTAGTACTATATTAAGAATGCTAAAAATATTATTCTAGATTTTTTTTTAAAGTCTATTACTTTTTACTCATTTGGGATCATCAATTAATGTAATTTACAAAATAAACTTCTTTCTAGACCATAAATTTGTTTTTGAAATGCCAAAGATATGCCACTTTAACTTTCTTATTTTAGAATACACACTAGACACAAAGTTCTCCATATGCATTCGCAATTTTAAGTAATATTTACCATAATATCACCATAATAATGTTCACATAATTATATTATAATATCTTATATATATTATGCACACACAAACAATGTTCATACTTCGTAGATTCATTCAAAAATTTAGATATCAACTTAGTCATAAAAAGCTCACCAATTCTCGTCCCATCACAAGAAATTTTACCTACAAGAGTGTTAAATATTATTAGCTTTTGCCTACTATATGCTCTCTTTCATAGATCATAAACCCTAATATAAATAGGAGTAAAACTCTAATTTAAATTAAAGTTTTTGAAAGTGATGATGAATAAATATTATGAAAGCCCATGCCTCTTTTCTTTCAATTCTTCCCACATCATATATTCCAAACCGTTGCATGTAGCTTAGCCACAGAAACGAATTGAAGACTTTCCTCGCTCCATGTGGTCATCACTCAAAAGGGCACATAAATGAATATATTTTTTCAATCCAATAAGTATTACAATACATAAGTTAGTTTTTCATATATTACTTAGTAGTTATTAACAAGCTAAATACTACTAACTACATGTTTACTAATAGGAGTTTTTTTTTTCTTAGAAAGAAAACTGGATATGTGAAAATCGAGAATGCGTTTACTTGTACATTTCTTCAATTTAACAAACAGAGATAATGAAGAATGAAAAGTTGGAGAGAAATAAAAATAGAGAATGCGTTTACTTGTACATTTCTTCAATTTAGAAAACAAAGATGAAGGATGAAAAGTTGGAGAGAAATGAAAATCAAACGAAAAGAAAACTGAAAAAAATGAAGTAAACACATATTTAAGTTTTGAAAATATGCAAAAATGATACCTAAACCCTTCGATTTCTAGATCTAGGGGCTTCAATTTAACAATTAAATCAAGATATATACCATTGGCTCAAAATAGCATGTAATTGATACAAAAGTGTGTTTAGAAGTAAAAGATGATTAATTACTTCATGCATGATTGTCAAAGATGGTTGAGCATAATAGACAAATAACTATATATAACCATGTACTATAGTATTATATGTGTGAATGTGAGGTTTATTCTTTAAAAAACCTAATAATAATGTTGTGGAGAAACAATTTGTGTAATGACTCTACTATATCATGATTTACCTATAATGATGCTTGCCTAGTGATCAACAAGATTCCTAACTATTTGGGGCTTCATAGAAAATGATTATTGTTTGTACTTGGCAACTTGGAAGCTCTGCCATTATTATTCTCAACAAAACTGAACTCACAAATATTTTTATTTTGTCTTTTGGTACATCAAACCCCAAAGAAAAAAACATTAAACAAAATCCACACATTAAAAGCTAGAAACTGAACTCACCACCAATTCAAGAAGCCATAATAAATTTACAAATCAAAGTTGATTTTCATCAAGTTTCAAACAGATCATCAGATGGGATCATTGAATCTTGGAAGAAAGCACTAATTAACATACTGGAAATTAAACTAAATGAAAGAGGAAAGAATACTGGGGACTAGAGAGGTGAACATGAAATGGTCAACAAAACAACAAAATGGGTTTTTTTAAACCTTAATCTTTGCTAGCTAGGTAGTAACAATGTTGGATGAGATTAAGGAAGCATTTTACTGAATTACCCTTGTGATAGGTGTTTAGAATGGAGGGCGGCTACCGCCCCAATAGGCATCATTAGGGAGCTGAATGGAGTTGATGAGATTGGGTGGGACGCCCTGAAACATACCCTGCTCCGCCAATAATTGCTGCCCTCCCGCCGCTCCCGGAGAACCAATTCCTCCGCCTGGGAACGGCGGCGCGTTGCCCTCGTCTTCTTCTAACGGCAGCCTCTCGTACGCGGCGTTACTAAACGAAGCCGCCATTATGACGACCGGCCCGGCGGCTAAGAGCGCCCCCACCACGCTCCCGCCCACCACCTGCCCTTGTCCGCCCGCCAGATATATGGTCAACCCGGTGGCGCTAGGCGGCGCCGGCGGCGGCAGGAACGACCCGGCCAACGACAAGATCTCGAAGCGGCCGTGCAAGGTCACGACGGCGCCGGGCGACGCCGGCTGCCTTAGGGTTACGTTGGTCACGATTCCGTTCCCGCTCAACACGCACACGCCGCGCTGCCGCCGCTGCGCGAAGGCGGCGACGCTGTCCATGACGTCGCACCCGTCGGCGACCTCCATGAGGTGGGTCCGGAGGGCATTGGCGCTGTCGCGGGTGATGATAATAGGCGGTTTCGGCTTGTTCTTGGATCCGGCGGGTCTCCCCCGCGGCCTTCTAGAGATTTCTCCTTCTCCGGCGTTCTTTGACTCTCCGGCGTCGTTTCCGTCGTCTTGCTGGTTGACTTCCTCCGGATCTCGCTGCTTCTGACCGCTCTGCTCAATATTATTACTATTGTTGTTTTGGCTATGGAACTGCTGGGGATGAAAGTTGAAATCCCGGCTGGTGTGGAAAGGGGGAGGGAGCTGAGAATCCATTATTTAATTTCCTCTTAACAATCACTGCAATTAAGCAACTTGGATCGGCAAAGCAAAGAAGTGATTTAAAGGAAAGGGTTTTGGGCGTGAAGAACCAAATCCTCAGCTGAATTGTTCACAATCCCCCATCTTAGCTCAACTTATGGTTTTGTTCTAAGGGGTTGATGGTTTTTAGTTGAAGGAGTTGGCTAGGGTTAGCTACTTCACTCTGTAAAAACCCAACAGATAGTTGATGATGCTCAGCTCTTCTACTTCTACTTCTAATGTGGGCGCGCACGGTGAATGGGACCTCCGATCTTCCTAGCTTCTCACTTCAACCCTACCATTAAACTAACCTAAATATTAAATAAACAATCATTTTTTGTTTTTGGTCCCATCTCCTTCCCTCCCTCCAGGCCACTTCCCGGTACACACAATATAATGGAGATTTTAGTGCACCTAAGAGGTTAAACATTGATCATGTCACCTCTTACCTTAAACTTATATGTCAAAGAGTTATTATTCATGGGAAATATAATGAATAATGCTTAAGGAAGATTCCATATTTCATTATTTGGTTGCTAAAAATTATAAAGATAGATGTTGGGTGGCAGCTCGAAGAGCTTAGTCTAAGATCATGTCAACAAAACGTGGTGTTGATAGGTACGCAAATATACATAAATAAAGTTGATTGTATATTCATTACTAGCTATAACTTTTGAAATAGCAGTAAGCATATGATCTTGTGACAATTGGTATCTTTGAATCCCATTGAAAGCATGTTTTGCTGCTAAGGCTAGCATATGCTGGGAGGGTGCACATGAGTCTCATTGAAAGCATGTTGTATAGTTGAGGCTGATAGGTGCTTGGGAGGGTGCACCTTCATTACTATTTATAGCTTTTGGTAAATTTAATGGTAAGCGTTTGATCACGTCAAAAGGTTTCATAACAAGAAAAAAAAAGACTAAGGCATACAAATGAATTGTTTTTCTCATATTCTATGAATGGAAACTCAAGGTAAACACGGAAAAAGTATACCATAGACCACATATAAATATTCATTTTTAGTATACAGTGAGTTCATTTTTTTTTTTATTGAAATTTCATTTCTAGGGTTCTAGCAAACTTTTTTCATATTCCGATAGTAAGATACTAAACTCGGTCCTTCAAACCTTCGCCCCATAATGGATATATAAAGTGATAAATGCTGCTATAACGTATGCTAAAGCGTTGGGTAGATGCTTGGAAAGTCGAGTATAGCATTCTATCATTGAAATGTGACATTGACTACTGCAAGTATAAGGAAATAAAATTGTACAATAATTACTAGCTAATAGATATCTTTTGACATAATAGTAAGTGTTTGATCTTGACATAAAAAATATATATTCCTTTTTAGAGTTTTGTTGATCTCTTTAATTCCCTTGCTTAAAGCGCTCTTTCAATAAATACAAAACTTATAGTTACCTTGTAGCCTCATTGGTTTGAGACTAGAGAGACTCTATAATAAGTACCTATTTTACATAGTGTAAGTATCTATATATATTTGTGTTCTTTTGGTTGTGACATATTCACAATCAATCATGTGAATGCATACTAACCTTTTCATGTGAATAAATAATTACAATTAATTATGTCAACAATCTATTCACTATATACAAATATCACTATGTATGTATGTACATATGTTCATGGATATTATATTTACCAAAATACACATGAGTTATGATGATTAAATTATCAATTTGTCATGTTTAAGAAGTAATATATAATATGAAATTTTTTTTTTTGAGTCGCATACTAATGACATTGAAGTATAATATTCTTAATTATTTTTTTCATATGCTTTGTAGTTTTATCTTTTTCATCTATTAATTTATTATTATAAATTTAAGGTCAATTAAATTTGTATAAAATCTTTTGCACTAATTTATATAAGTTTTTGTTTTATTTGATGTGACTTTATTTATCGTAATTATATTATAGGCTAAATTCTGTGATGGCCCTGTTTGGTAAATGGTTGTTGGCTGATTGGGTTAGAAGGTATGATTAATTGATAACAGTGGCTGATTGTAGAAAGTTGTTTGATAAATTAGCTGTTAGCTAATAGCTGTTTGGTATAATTTCTTTTCTAAAAAAGCTAATTGAAAATGCGGCTTTGAGTAGCCTTTTGAATTTTAGTATTTTGGAGTTACAAAAAGCTTATTAACCAAACAATTAATAGTGGTTAAATAAGTCAAAATTGACTGATAGGCTGATTATTTACCAAACAGGCCGAGCTTAGGTGACAGATATATTAGAGGTGAGGGCAGGGGTATATACTAAATATGCACTGCTTTTTCAGTGTTTCCAAGAATCACATGCGCCATTATCTTCTTCGCCGAGCTGAGCTCGATCTACTCTTATCTCCAAGCTGCTTTTAGATTCTCAGTTTTGTTGTTTTTGGGGTGCACATGCTTCTACTGCAACAGACACGTGCCAGTTCCCCCGGAACTTTCGGATCTATCCATTATTTGAACTTCTTCACCGTCCTCGATCTCATGCATCATATGTGCCCGCCCATCCCATCCACTAGTGCCCACACCCATAATCACTATACTTATAAGCTCATTATATTGATTCCTGTCAACTGAGTTCTCCATCCATTTCTTCTGTGCATGTTTTTTAAGATTTATTTACTGTCACGGAACATGTTTGGCTTATTAAATCCACCAAACTCTTTACAACGTAACATCGTACAACGTTGTCTTCCATATTTGTATATATGTAGCCTAGAGCGAGAAGTGTGGGGGCTCAGTAGCTAGCTAGGCAAGGTGGCCTGGGTGGTAGGTCACTAGCTAGCTGGGTGGGCACTCTGGCCAGCATATATGTGCATTTCCATGCATTAAAATGGTTGGATCCACTTGGACCACATCTATTAGATTCAATTTCGATTGTCTTGCCCTAAAATTTTGAGGGTTGAGATAAATGGAAATGTAATATTTATATTAAAAATGTAATACTAATAAGAAATATAGTGTTTGTTAATTTTAAATTAAAATGTAAAAGTATTATATTTTTCTTTAAAATTATTATACAATCTAGTATACATATTATATTTTCATCTTGACCCGACCCATCTCACGAATAGAAATCCCTAAAATGGTCTTACACAATTTTTTGTTTAACTTTATACTATTCGAAAGAGCACTTGTACCGTAGTGTCTTGTGCAGGCTTGGTAGCCTTTGAACCGCATAAGCTCTCCCAGGCGTATAGCATTTGACCCATGGACCATTCGGCCAATGTAAGTAACGGAAGTCGGCCGGGGTCCGTAACTTCAAAAAGTCCTGAATCAGTAAGCTGTTCAACAGATTGTTAAAAGTGTGTTGGATCTCGGTAAGCGTTGCAGTATGCTTATTTTTCAATGGGTCATTCATTATGTAAGTCAAGCACGAAACCAATAAGTGTTAAGTAGGTAGACATTAATAATATAATTGCATCCTTCTATAGTAAGCCAAAGCGTCACGTTTCGAATCGAGCAAGGTTGAACTCGGTGACTCGGCTAGTGCCCAACAATACCCTCTTCCAGCACTTGCCGAAATCTTTGATCACAAAACCAAGTTAATGAGTTATGCAGCATGCCTGACTCGATCCTTACCCTCCGCGTCCATTAATCCTTCTCTCAAGACTAGACATGGCGAGGCAGTTGATTGCCAAGTCTAGTCCCGAATGGGATGAGCGTAGGTCCAACGCATGACCTCGCCTCTAATACCAATTGTTGAATCTCAGCGTTGTATTGTGCTTACGTCCCAATGGGCCATCCATCTTATAAGTCAAGCACACTTAACTACGAAGTCTTTGGATTTCATATACTTCTTAAAACCTAAGTAGATGTACATTAACTATTTAGCCACATCCCTCCATGGTATGCCACAATATCATGCCTCGAATCGAGCAAGGCCGAACTCAGTCGATTCGACTAGCTCCCAACAATCCCATCTCAATGCTTGCCGCAACCTTTAATCACAAAGCCAAGTTGCACATACAGCATGTCTGATTCGGTCCTTAGCCTCCGCGACCATTAATCCCCTTCCAGAATTGGACATGGTCCGACCTACGCCCATCCCATCATGGATTAGACTCGGCAACTGCCTCGCCATTGATTCAAACCTATAACCTTGGCTCTAATACCAATTGTTGGATCTCTTCGTTGCACTATACTTACTTTCCAGTGGATCATCCATCCCGTAAATCAAGCACTCTTAACTACGGAGTTCTTTAGTTATCTGATTGTCATATTCTTTTTAAAACCAACTGGTGATAAATAATGAATATTAACCGTTTAACAACATCCTTCCATGGTAAGCTACAACACCGCCACATCTCAAATCGAACGTAACACGGGCTGAATTCAACCTACTTGACCAATATGATGCCCAACAAACTACTATAACAAGCTTTATTTTAATTTGATTAACCAATTGATTTGTTTCTTATGAAACAGGTTTGGACCACATAGACCTATAAAACCAACCAGAGATGGTGGAGATGGATGCGGGTGTGGGTTTCGAAACGGACCACGGCACGCATGTGTAAGCAGCACAAAAGCACGCATGTCAAATCAGGAAAATAAAAATATATATTTACTGTAAAAACGCCAAAGAACTGGCCTGCCTGCCTGCCAATCTGACGAGTAGTTGTGGCAGACTATATATCTGAATCATGCTAGCTAGCTCAGCTCCTTCCTTCACTGTTTCATTGGTGCAAAAAACTAACCCTATATCTGTATGTATCAACAACCTGCAGACATTGCTTCATCCTCCTGCTATTTTAACTACTCATCATTTACCAACTAGCTTTAATTTGCTAGCACAGATAGATAGATCAAACCCTATCCCGCAACGTATGGTAACCTCACTTCAAAGTTCAAACCCCTTAGGTTGCCATTATTGGCCATTTGGCCAATAACAAGGAACACCCAAATCCCAAATCCAGTACAGTTCGTAATAAGGTTGGTTCATAAATCTTAATTGGTTTTCGTTCTCGAATCTCCGTTTGTTACTTACTTTCTTACTCACTAGCATGGAACACAGACAACAACAAAAACAAAATATAGGATAGGAAACGCAAACAAAACATATAATTAATCTATCACTATAAAACAGCAGCAAAGTATTAATAGATTTTACAACACATTAAATAATTGCAGTTTAAATATCATTCCCGTGTTTTATTCGAAAAAAATCTATTGGTAAATTATATTTACTTATGGATTTCAGTAATTTACCTACAAATTTTAGTGATATATTTGGTTATACTTGTAGTGTATAAATATTAATTAATTGTTTACTAATTTTTATACAAGTCTAATGTTAGAGTATTTTTAGACTAACATTATAATTTTTTTTTTTGACTAACATTATAAAATTTACACAAGTCTAATGTCAGGGTGCTTTTTAGACCTTAAATTTTTCTCCATTTAAAAGACTTGTTTACTAACACTCAATTTTTCAACTTTTTTTTTTACTAACATTATAAAATTTACACAAGTCTAATGTTAGAGTGATTTTTAAAAAAATTTACGCAAGTCTAGTGTTAGAGTGATTTTTAAAAATTGTACTTTTTTAGTATTAATTACTGAATCAGTTGCAATGTAGTATAAGAGTCAATGTCACCTCCTTTAAAACTCAAACCCATGACCTCCAATTGAGATAGTCACTTTGTGCCATTAGACTATATATAAGGTCATTGGCTACTTTGAAATCTAATATATATGAAATTTCAATTAATTTAATATCTGATATTCGAATCAAATTTATATTAGGATATAGCATAACTAAAAATATACGTACATGTAATCTATTAAGTTCAATCAAAATCTAAAACATGGTTTAGGTTTCAAGTTTTAATTGTGATAATGTGAATAATGTCTAACTTTAAGTGTAATCAAATAAGTTATGTTTATATAAGTAAATGCAAGTAGAAGAGATAGAAGATGGTGAAAGGTAAAAAAACAATGATAATAATGAATGTAATCATAGTAAAGGATAAATATTTAATTAGATAATGGTGAGAATATGATTATAGTGATATATAGCCAAATAGATAATAGAGATTCTACTTCTTTTTTTTTTTTTTTTTTTTTAAAAAAGTTCTCTAGTTTTCTAGCTAGAAAATTGAAAAATGTTTTTAGTTTTCAAAATGAAAAAAATTGTGCTAGCAAACATGTTTTTTGGTTTTTGTTATCTAATTCTTCAATGTTTCAAAAATAAGACAAATTCTTCAGCTAGTAAATAGGCAAACATTCGTACTTTTAGCATCCACAAGAATGACAAAATGTTCTTTTTTTTTGGACAAAATGCTGATATGGAATAGAGAGGGGAATGGAGAGGGTGTAAAAATTATTTGCAACATCTGACTTCTTATTTTAAATTTTTAAATTATTTTTCTTATTGGGAAAAAGAAAACGAATTAAAATAATATGTTTAAATGGTTGTGGATGCTCTTATGATTTTTCAACTTTTCATGCATCATAGGTTATATATTAATCCACTGAGTCAATTAATATTTGATGCATCATCTAAATATAATGCTATACCCTTAGCTTGCAACTTAGTGAATCATATCATATATATACTGTTGCATCACTCAAAAATCAAGTTAAAATTGATAGAACTTTTGTTTAAATTAACTTTTTAATAAGTTAATATATATCACGGTGTTTCATTAGCAGTATACAGAATTTAAAATTTTCTTGGTATTTTTTTTTTCTTTAATTAATCTGCTGCTCTTTTGCCTGAATCCGGTGAGGACTTGACTTTTTATATGTGGATAACGACAAAAGACTTTTGTCTTTTTGTGTTACCATTTAGGTATCCTTGTTTGCACAAATAAATTAATTAATTAAAATTAAAATAATAACACATTATTGTTGTTGTTGTTGGTTCAAAATAAATTGTCCTAAATTATTGACAAAAATATAAATTTCAATCATAGTCAAAATGAAAGAATCAAAGACCAAGATAAAGTTAGAATATAATTTTCAATCAAAATAGGAAATCACATTATCATACGGATTAAAGATAAAGGATGTCTTGAAAGGCTATTTAAAGATCTCCAGCAAGCAAGGAACAACAAGCATTCAATTCCATATCTTATGTACTGAGAGCTTAGAAGTATTGAGAAGAGAGAATTTCACTTAGGAGTAGTACAAGAGTTATGTTCCAATAGAGAGAGATAGTGAAATTTAGATCCTATTATGTAAAAGTGTTCCCAAACTTTGTACTTTGAAATTGTGCTCATAGTGAATTCATGTTTTTTCTCAATACGAGAAGTGCCTCGCAAATTAGGGATTTCCTTAACTGCGTTAATTTTTTGTTTTTATTTGTCACAATTAGTGTTATAAACCATCACGCGATCCTCACAAATTTTTAATTATTATTATTATTATTATTATTATTATTATTATTTGAAATATTATTATTATTATTATTATTATTATTATTATTATTTTATTAGTGATAATATTATATTGAATGTGGTGGTTCTGGTTTTTATGCATTGACTAGGTGAATCCCCATTTAAGTTGTCAGAAGTTAAAGAGGCTCGACCACATGGAGCATTGAGGCATTCAAGACATCGAGGTAGTATTAATATTTAATACTTTGTTTCAGAATCCTTCAACTGGTAAATGCTGATTTAGTATCACTCCTTTATTTCAGCAATAGTCATACTTGTGTAAATGTTTTGGAGGAAAAAAAACACATTTTTAATTTTTAAGCTACTATTAATTCAATCATTATTGCATGGACCATGGTCCACACAGCTGTGTGGACCAAAAATAAAAAGTACATTATTTTTGTACTGAAGGTACATTATTTTTGTACTGTAGATACATTATTTTAGGGTACATTATTTTTGTACTGAAAGTACATTATTTCATATATACTATCAAATAATGTACCTACAGTACAAAAATAATGTACCTTCAGTACAAAAATAATGTACTTTTTATTTTTGGTCCACATAGCTGTGTGGACCATGGTCCATGCAATAATTTACCCTATTAATTATTGCCAAGTAACTTCTGGTTCAGTGGCATCAAGTTGCTAGTCAGTAAATTTTGTAGTTGAATTGGGGTGCAATTTTTGTAGAAGAAGAGAAATGTGAGATAAAATTGTTCAATTGAAATTTTAAAAAGTAATGATAAATTTTAGGAAACATGGAGGTTTTAGTCTATTAGTTATGTCTAAATTGTGACTTAGTTCATAAATTATTGCTCTATAAAACTTTTCCCCTTTAATTATATTGAAAGTGGTTAGTTCAATCCATTAGTTATAAATGTTGTTAAAATTGAAAATTTATTTTGATTTGTCAAATTATTAGAGAACAAATTAATTGGTCATTCTGTAAAATTTTCCCAAGTATAACAAAATAAGTTTTTCACATTGATGATTTCAAGTTGTGATTTTCTGTATACACAATAATAAAGATTCTTGGTTATCGTTCATACTTAACTATTTGAGGTTTTGTCTTATCGATAACCATAGTCGCGTTTGTTTAACTAGTTAGTGCAACACCGATACGACTTTTTGTGGAATGTAAATCAAATAGAAAGTAAAGAACACAAAGTATTGTTTACCCGGTTAGATACAATCGTATCTACATCTAAGGGACCACTATCAATGAGTCCAATCCACTATCTCAATTGTAAATCAAACAGAAGGTAAAATAACGCATTCTCAACCCATTGTGCAATAATATACCTCACACGGTAAAGACCAAATCTGATGAAGCTATAGATGTTTGTCAAGGCCGGAGATTCATGCAATAAGCACTCCAAAAAATCTCTTTTTGGAGATCCACACTGTCGTTGTCCATCTCGCTGACTCACCCACCGCTGCATGCACTACAATTGTATGGAATATGGTTCGCAGGTAAAGCTTTGTAGAATTTCTTCTCAAGAGTCTTCTTAAACTCAAATCATCAATAATGTCTTGAGAAGATGATAACTCAAAGTATTTCTCTTTTCAGAACGTAGATAGAGTTTCTTGATATTCAAATCTTGAAGAATATATCTTGTAATTCTATCTTGTCAACTCTTGTGTAAACCTCCCTCTAAACAGTATATAAAATACTATAGTTCTTGAAAGAAAAGTAATTCCAAAGATATTTCATGTATCATGAATTACTGTCTTACCTTTGAGGTCTTTCAGTCAGCAATGGACATTCTTGTAAAATAACCTTAAACCACGTAAATTCTCTGCCAGCTGTAGAAGATAAGTTCGTGTAATTTCAACGGTTAATTTCCAAAGGCTCTAGTGTAATGTATATTTTGCCATATCTTTAGTAAATACCTTTTACTGATACCAAACCTAACGTATCTATTTTGTCATAATAATATTGCCAATTACAAGTTGGGGTTTACAATACAAAACACTAGCATAAATGAATGTTGGGTTTAATTTGTTGTAATGTTGATTACATAAAAATATGAGATAAATTTTTCTATTATTAAATAATAAATTTAGTTCTTAACTGTTTAATTCAGGTATAAATAATTTTTGGATTTTTAATCATGTTACGATTTTGACCTTCTCATAATGAATAATTAGAAAGCAATTTTTTGTCTATAATTTAAAAATAAAAATTGCAATGTGACATGCTAAAATCGCAATGCGATAAAATTTTTAAAAATTATCTTCCTCATAAACAATTTAACAACTAACTTAGTTTATTAAAAATAATCGAAAATGAATTGAATTTAAATTTTATGAAAAAAATTACTTGAAATATTAATTATAGTATTTATCGATGAAACATAAATTATTAAAAATAATTAGTATAAAGACTCAATTGCTTTTACATAATAAAGATCTGTGAGTGCAATATAGAAATTCATATTATATATTTTCTCAAAGTATGAAAAACAGAATATAAAAAGAGACTAAGGAATTCATTTTTCTGAAATTAAAACAAGAGAGAAAATGCCGGTTTAATTTTAGTCCATTAATTATGTATAAATTGTAGACTAATAAGGTATTCTCGTGTAACCAAAATTACAATAAACCCAACGTTCACTTGAAATCATCAATGTGAAAAGCTTATTTTTTTATAGTTGGAAAAATTTTACAAAATGACCAATTTTTCCTCTAATAATTTGGCAAATCAAAATAATAAATCTTTAAAGTTAACAAAATTTATAAGTAATGAATTGAAACAACCACTTTCAACACAAAATTAAAAGAAAAAAGTTGTATAGAGCAATAATTTATAGACTGAGTCGACAATTGAGACATAACTAATGGACTAAGTCGCCATTTTTCCTAAATGTAATAGAATCTTTAATAGAGGAGTTAAAAATGTCACTTTAGAAGAGGAGTAAGGATGACCGAGTGGGTGGAGCATAATTCTCGTACGAGTAGGTCACAAATTTAATTCTTGTCAACACGCCCTCAGTCAAACATGATTTTCCTAGGGTTGTTTACCGTTTACCTCCCTTGTGTGGTTTGCGACTTATCACACAAGAGCAAAGTTTACCCAATACACACCAGGATAGTAATTGTGTGTTTCTTTAATTATCCAAAAATGCCACTTTAATTTAATATAATTTAAGAATTAAAATTGATAACAATACAATACTAAATACACACTATCATACGGTAATTATGAATTTCACTCATCATAAAAATAAAAAATAAAATAAAATAAAAACTAAAAATAATAATACAGGAATTAAATTCGCAACTATTTTATAAATCGATGGTTAAAAGTAGGGTTTCCCCTTCTTGTTGTTAGAGGCATTCTTCATCGTGCAGAGTAGTGTACTTATTGTTTGCTGCAAATAGCACCGATATTAGCCATATTATGTGTTGAAATTCAATGGTCAAATCAATTAACTAATACTATATATAATTATATTATAGCGAGCAATTAATATAATTTCTTAAGAGCTAAGCAAGGCGACAGAAAAAGAAAGGTGCATGTGACCTGTGAGTATTATCTGTTTGGAATCAACGCAATCATCACTAGGCCTTAATTTAATTATGAGTTGTTCATTGCCGTACTAAACTGATCAAACATATTGGATGAAGTATAGAGTAATTAAATAAAAAAAATAAAAAAAAAATGTAGAAGAGGTTCACACTTGTGGTGAATAGTTATTTTCAATCTTGAAAAAATTGCTAAGCACGTACGATTTTTTATTTGTATTTTTTATTCTTTTAATTAAATTTTTTTTAAGACTTGATAATTCTAACATATTTAATAATTAATACAATAATACTTAATACTAACCTAATTACCTAAATAACATCTATACATCTTATAATTGATTAATTGTAAATTGTATACAAATTTAAAAATATCAAATAAAACATAACTTCACAGAGTCACAGCTTACAAGTCACAAACTATCAAAGCAAACTTCCAAATCAATTCATAGAATCATAGTCAATACTCCATAAGTTACGTTCATAGAGAAATTGAGAAAATAATCAAGTGCAAACTCCAAAATAAAGAAATCAATACAAAAATTACAAGTCTTCAAATGTCAAAACAAGGTAAATAACAAATAATATTAATGTCAAAGTCTTGATCCAATTCAACTTGTCAAAATGATTTAGGAATTAGAGAAATAGTAAGGCGATTTTTTTTAGGGTTATTTGCTCAAAACGATGTCGTTTTGAACGAATAACCCCTAAAAAAATGGCGCACTGTGCATATTCATACGGCTAGGTGACCTAGTCGTGTAGAAGGCCGATTTCGGCATTGTTTGAGGTGGTCGGACGTTTAGGTGCGATTTTTACAACATTGGTTATTACCCGTTATGAAAATTGATAAGAAAATAATAAAAAATATTTAATTATAATAACAAAATTATTTTTTCAAATAACTTATTAGTTTAGAATTAAAATTAGTAAAAAGTTAAGTTATAGAAAATAGCAAAATATCAAAATATTTATAGATTTAGCAACGAATTAAATATTTATTGCTATGACTTTTATTGTTTTATCTATAAAAATATTTTAATTTATTGCTTAATTAAATATTGATGTTTGTAATTTATCTACGAATTTTTTTCGTAAGTTTGATTTTTCTTGTACTTCTAATTTTAGTTTTTAAATCTTAGGGTAAGCTGCAATTTTCGTTTTCAGTTGGATTGGTTGAAAATAAAAATAAAATTTAAAAATAAAACATAAAAGTTGACTCCCCCTTGTGGAGTTGTTGGTTATCATGGAATCTTGCTTGACATGTTGTAGTATATTTAATTATAGAAATTAATGTATAAAATCATAAGAAACAGAGAAATTTGTGTCAACGCTGACCGATCCAATGTAGAGCCCAAGAAGATGCCAGCTTTCTTGGCATTATCCTTCCCCTGGTTTTGTTAATCATAATTATTTCTTTTTAGTAATTTTACTTCTCAAAAAGTTGAATCCTAACCCTAAGGGTTCCCACGTCCAACAGAGCATACAAGAAGATATAATCATAGTAATTCAGCTAAATATAGAAGTTAGACCTTTACTTACGGTACAAAGAGCCCCTCACTTTGAGAGGTTGTTTCCCACTTGATCTCTGATTTTTTTTATCTAAATTTCATCCATGTGACCAATTGAGCTGTTCATGCGAGGTTTTTTTTTTTTTTTTTAATTATAATAAATTTGACATAGAAGTTAGAGCTGAGGTTATGCTAACAAATAGCATATATATTAAAGGGCCTTTCTTTTAACCTTTTTGTTTTTGGGTTTGTAAATTGAAGAAGCCCAGGAGGTTTTATCATCTCTAATATAATTTTTGTCATTAACAAAAAAGGATATTTATTGCTTACACTTGTTATTATTTTTAAAAATTTAATTACAACTTTAAATCATGCGTGTTTTGCACAAATTTCTAATATCACTAGAATTACCTCATTTGTATTTTTCTCCAGTGAGCTAAGCACGTTCGACAATAAAATAAATCAAAATATCCATTTTCGAGCCATAAAAATAAAGTACATAACTGTTAGAAATATGTCTATGAATAAATTTTGATGATGCGTGTAAAATGAGTTAGGAATTTAGAACCTAAAATTTTTCAATGATGAATTCATTTTTAATAAATTGTAAAGTCAAGAAGATTAAGCGAACAAAATCAATCCCGACACAAGCACAAAATATTTAATTCAAAACAAAGTAAAAAAGTTCAATCCTTAAAAACACAATAGTTATGAAAAGAAACTTAATAGTAGAGAAGTAGAAAGGTAGTTCAGTAAGATGTTTGCAAGATAGAGAAGTATCAATCGATAAACACTATAGGTGTATTATAATTTTCATAAAATAATACGAATTTAGAACTTTGGTTTTGTATTTGTAGAAGTCTAATTTTCTAATACTAATTACTTAAAGTTTGCCAAAGGCCTTGTGGTCAAGCGGCATAACTATGACCCTCCTAAGTGAGAGGTCACAAGTTTGATCCCCTACACTACATTGTAAAAAAAATTAGTTAAAGTTTCAATAAAACACTTCAAGTATAGATTTTTAAAGTGATGGATATTAATTGACTTTTATAGAATTTTTGTAAACTTTCATAAAATCTTTTAAACTTTTATCAACTTTGTAAGAGTTTATAAATATCCGTAAGACAAATATTTATAGACTTTTAAAAACTTTTTCATATTAAAAAATCTACAAAAGTCATTAAAACTCTAAATTAAATACACCCTTACAAACATTCCATAACTTTTATTAATACATTATTTATACTTTTCTTACAAAAATATATTTTATAAATCATAAATAAATTAATTTTATTTTTACCTTGACTTTTTTCTTGAAAAAGATCTCCCATTTATAATTACTATAAAATAAATAAGAATTTCTCAAAAAATTCAACTTAATACAAATACATATATTAATAATTAAATTTATATAATTGTATGTCATATAATTTATAATATATGTATTTGTGTTAAGTTGAATTTTTTAATTTGAGAGATTCCAAATGTGTTTTAATTTTAAAGTTATGTCATATTATAAGAGAGAATAACACTTCTGAAGGATATAAGACACATTACTGTTGAAGAAATAGTTGCAACATTTTTACTAAATAAAGGATAACTCTAGATATTGTCATACTCGTGAAACATTTTATCGGCCACACTTTGCTACATGTAAGAATTTTAACAAAGTGCCACAAGGTCAACACATGATTCAAAATTACTAAGTGACAATTTATCCCGGAGGAAGAGACTTAAAGTGCCACAATGTCAGTTTAGTTTATTATTTTTAATAATATTAAATAACTTTACATATTGGATAACTAATATGTTAAGTGTGTGAAGGTAAATACTTTTGAGTGGATTGTAAATTTCCAAACTAACAACAGTTTGGCTATACATTATAATCTTCAAGATTTTGTCGGGCAAGATTGTGACCCTGAAAATGATGTTAAGCTATTCAATCTACGACATGCTTCCAAAAACTTAAATTTTGAAAAAGTTTTAAAGTCTATCCGCCCTTTTATAATTTAACTCATTTGGTCATGCCAAAAACCTTGTGCTCAGATGGCATGTAGTGGCTCTCCTATATGGGAGGTCATGAGATTGAGCCTCAATGGAGGGTTGGGTTGAGAAAGCATACATGAACAGATACGACAATGTAATAAGGTCATTCTAAGCTTATGTGGATGCTAAGTGTATCATTTATTATTTTATTTTTATAATAAAAAAAATAATTTTTTATAAAACAATATTTAATAGAATAAAAATATTTTGAATTTTTATCTTCAAAAAAAAAATATTTTGAATTTTTATAATTGATGATTTTATTCGGACCGGGTCCACCATAAACCGAGTATAGGAGTGTAGAATGGGGGTAGGAAGAAAGCAGCTTTATTACTCGGGGCGCTAGCCCCAAAATAATACGTACAAAGCCTGAGATATTTGTTCAAAATGACAGCCCAAAGAATACAAATAATAAATATTATAGCCCTAACGAATTGAATAGAGACAAAATGGCGGTCTGAATAATAAATAAATAAATAAATAAATAAATAAACAAGCTAAGGAACTAATAAATAAAATAGAACTAAATATGTTACTAACAGGATTCGAACCCTAGAGTGCCGACAAGAGAGATAAGACTCAGACTAAGGGATCAGAAAGCGTTTTGTGAGCCAATGGATGCTTTTTAAGGTGAGGGAGGTATTGTTGTAGGACTCATGGATCGTTGACAAATGGACGGCATCGGACTGCCTTCATTCTTAGTCGTACACGTATCCCCCTACTACTTTTCTTCCAGTGCACTCCCATGCATAAGTGGACCTTCCTACCCTTTAATACACAAGATCTTGAGTAACTTAGTGTTCTAGAGCTTGTGATGTTATGCTCGAGGTTGTGGGTTCAAATCTTGTTGATTGGTTGTAATTTCGTTAATATTTTGTTCCACGCTTCCTTCTTTCCTTGAAAATAAAAATGGATACCCCGCTTTGGCCAATACTTTCCCAATAAAATGGGCTCCCGGGGTCCCATGTCCCCATCATAAGTCCCCCACTTTCTTTGGTTGTCTTTGCATATTGAAAAGTTCATGTCCCGTCAGATAGCTTGGTGCTTGGACCCTGCCACCTCCTCTGCATGCAGTTTGTCAAGAAGATTTTGCTCGTGTGCATTCCTTGTATAAAAAGGAAATAAATTTTTTTGTTGGAAGCGTGATGCCTCGTTGGGCCGACTTCCCTAAATGCGGGCCTAGAAGAGATGGTTATCAGGCGCCTTCCCTACATGTAGGCGGATGGGCTGCCTTCCCTATATGCAGGCTCCTTGGGTTGCCTTAGGTTCCCTTCATGAAAGCCCGTATGGATATTTTTTTCTTTGTTTGAGGCGCGATGCCTCGCTAAGCCACCTTCCCAACTCGCCGGGTCGCCTTCCCTACATGCAGACCCATAAGAGATGATTATCAGCCGCCTTTCCTATGTGCGGGCTGATCAGCCGCCTTCTCTACATGCAGGCTCCTTGTGCTGCATTCCCTACATGCAAGCCCTTATGACTAATTTTTCTCTCTTCTTTTTGAGCTACCTACCCTGCGTTGCGGGCCCAACACTGAAACACGGAAAATAAAATGTGGCGAAGGGTAATAAGAAAATAATAAAAATTAATTTTTTATTACCTTCTCGTGCTGTCTATGGATCTAGTAAGAATGCTTTTGTAGGCTACCCACCCAACTTGCGAGTCCCTTTGGTGCTATTGTTTACTATAATGTCTCATGTCTAGACTGCAGAGCTTCCAATACATGTTATGACTTATGACCACTTACCCTGAAACAGGTCCACTATCGCGTCCATTTTGTCTTTGGCTGCTTGCTTAGCAAAACAGAAATATGTTAATGTCATTTTTTTTTCAATGTAAAAAATCTTTTTCTTACCTCTCCGGGCTGCTTGCAAGCGCACCGAGGTGATGGTATTTAGTCCAGGGCTGCCTACATAGCATATGAACCCTTTATGGTTGGGGGTAAGATCTATACTCTCATCCATGACCTCTTCATGATCGGGTTGTGCCCTAGAAGATGGGCTCTGGCTCCTCTATAAGAGATCCTTCCATCTTGCCCCTAACCACGGCTTCACGCGCTCTCTGTTTTGAAGCCTTGTCACCAGTGGCCCTAACCATGACGTTTGTCATCCTTTGAGAACGACATCCAGGAGAATCTTCATTATCCACCCATACTTTCTAGTGACCCTTACTTTTGGTTCCTTGTTGTCCCTTACTTTGTTCTTAAAGTGTGGAAACCACACCCTATTTGCACTTATAAAGTGTGGAAAGGGCATGGTTTTCTCATAGTCATGCACTGTTCACATGATTGCTTGCTTGTCATAATTGTTTCACCCTGTATTCCCACCACATCCCACACTACACGTCTAAAGTGCGGAGATGGGAATCATGTTCCACTCATTCACCCACCCATCTTGTTTCCACCCCCGCTTCCATGTAAGTGAACACTGAGGACAGTGTTCGATCTAAAGTGTGGAAAGGTTGCACTTTGTGTTTTATTGACATTCTTTGAGGTGCATCCTGAGCTTTCATGTGTTCGTATTCTTGATTGTTGGCATGATAAGGTTGTGTGCTAGTTTTGAGTGTGTGATAGTGTCTATTTCATTATCCAAAGGTGCTCAAATGGTGTGTAGCAAGTTTAACTCTTGGGATGTGTTTGAAGAATTTCCTCTTTACACTTTTGAGCTTGCATAGAACCAAGTAGGTTTAATTTTTTGTGTGCTTGCATTGATTCTATCCTTCCTCTTGGACCTCGGTATCTTGGAGTCTTCGAATTGGGAGTGTGTGGAAGTAGGGGCCGTATGAAAAGATAACTTGGCAACACCAAGAATTGGAAAATCTTGGTGTGATATGGGGTTAAAAGTGAGTTTTTGTGAGCTTTGTGTGATTCCCTACCCTTAAGGAAAAGGCATGAGGGATAGCAAAGGAGAATGAAAGAAAAACTCAAAAGAAAAGAGCTACAGAGAGACTAAGTGGCCACCCTTGATGAGAGGTAAAATAAGAGGAAAGTCGTCTTGCTAGGATTTAGGACAACCATTACACCGTCTTCGAACAAGCGTAGAGCTCTACGTGAAGTGGGTTGTCCCAATGACGTTATACTAGAAGATGAGAAAACAAGAGAGGAGCTGAGCCACCACCACTAGGATTCGGGTACCCATTGCACTGTTTTCGAAAAAGCGTTGAGCTCCATGTGAAGTTGGTTTACCCGATGACGTTATCCTAGGGGGATGAGAATAAAAGAGAGTCACACTAAGCCATATGCGTGGAGAGACCCATGTCATACCTTCACATTACTATACTTGTTGGGTCTTTTGGGCTAGTTTTAAGGCGAGCTTGCACACATTGTTCCCACTAGTCGGCTCGTCCTTGTAGGCCCTTGAGGATTGGATGCTTTGAATCAATTGAGAAAGAAGAATGAAAAGAAAAACAAAAAGAAAAAAATGGAGAAAAAGAAAAGAAGAAAAAAGAGTCTAATTGCATGCTTGCTTGGCTTGAAAAGAATTGAGTGTGAGAGGTGTTTCCCTTGATACCTTGTCTTAACCATTTGGGGCTTGTGTCTTCCTAAACATCCCTTGAGTTGAGCTTACCATTGTCACACATTCTTTGCCATGTTTGTTTAATAAAATGGATGATATCACATACTATACTCTTTGCGTATAACCATGTTATGTTGGCATTTAAGGTATGAGCTTCTTGAAGTCATCTTTGGCCCTCATGGTGCTTAATTGGATAAATGACTTGCTTGAGGACATGCAAGAATAAAGTGTGGAAACTCGTGATGAGTGTCAAAGATGCTACCTTTTGTGGGTGTTTAAGTGGTCTTTTGTGCTATAAATGCAATCCCTTGAGCTTATTACATGCTTAGAATAGCTTCTTTTGATAAAAGAGAGGCACAAGAACCAATTGTGGTTGCATTTGTGGAGAATAGCAAAAGCTGTAATTTTCAGGGCACTTCGGCGACAGTTCAGTAATTTGAGCATATCTTGAACTAGGAGTGTCCAAATGAGGTCATTCAAGTGGCATTGAAATGACAACTTAAAGGGCTACGACTTTGATCAAGACAAAAAATGAAAATTGAGACTGTGCCACATCCACGATCGTGGACCGCGCGTGGATCGGGAACAATAAGTTCCACGAAATGGTTCACGAAAGTGGATCGCTCGTAGATGGAGATCTGGGCGGAAAATCAGCATTTTAAGCAAAGGATTGTGGCGGGATTGGCCATCTACTTTTCATTTCATCTTTACAAGAGCTTTTAGACTAGGTTTTTTCTCTCTCTAGACTAGTATTTGAAGATTGCAATTGTGGATTCAAGTTTGGTATTCATCTCCATTCCATTTCCATACTTGCTAGATTTGATTTCTCGCAATTGCTATTCAATTAAATGATGAATGGTAGCTAGAATCCCTAGGGGTTGAATAGATGAGATTTTTGCAATTGTGTCTTAAATGCTTTTGTGTAGATAATGTTGAGTATTGATCCTTTGCTCATGTACGACTATGATGAGTGAGGAATATGAGAGAGTGGCAGTGACAAAAGATTGTGGTCCTATGTAGTCTTACTCATTTGCATTCCCGCCCTACGGTCCGGGAGGGCTAGGTCCGAAAAGACTAGTAGACCAAGTGTTTGATAGAATGCCTTAGCCGATTGAGGACCTAAGAGTTCAAATTTTACGCAACTTGGGGATGGTGCCTTTGTCTCCCTTAAGTCTAGACATGATTTGCATTACATCAAGTCCACCATAGCCTAATGTGATAAGCACCAAGAATAGTATCTATATACAAAAGTGCTAAGTTCAAGTCCCTCCATTTACAATTGTTTGATAGTTATTTGTTTGATTGTTCATTTCCTTGTGTTTACTATTCTCACATGATTGTCATCTCTTCATTTGAACTAGCTTCTAAACACTATATACTTTTGTGCTTAACCACCTACTATTCAACTACCTTTTGGTCTACTCCTTGAGACAATATCTCGTGTGACGATACTCTCTCACACTTCACTTTATCACCACTAAAACATCAACTTCCAGTATTATAATTGAAAAAAAAAATGTGGTTGCTATAAAGATGGTGTATTATACATTTAAGGGAAAAGGGTCAAATTGGCCCTCGAACATTACCTGAAAAGTCAATTAAGCCCTTAAACTTTTTAAAGTTGCAATTAAACCCATCAACATTTTATTTTAATGCAATGAATCCCAAAAACCGGTTAGCGACCTGTGATAGCAGGTCACTACGATAGGATTCTGGCAATCATCTAGCGATACCCCGGCCTACTCCGACGCCATTTCTGACAATAAAGTGACTGACGAGTGGCGACTGACAAACGTTCACTGGTCACCATTGAAGAAGGCAACCAGTGGTCACCTTCTCCAGCAGAAGGCGACCACTAAGTCACCTTCTCACGGTGAAGAAGTCGTGAGAAGTTTCCTTCTTCAATGGCGACTGGCGACCATTCGTCAGTCTCTTTGTTGTCGGAAATGACGCCAGAGTAGGTTGGAGTATTATTGGAACTTTAGTGGCCTACTATCACATGTCACTAACCGATTTTTGAGCTTCATTGCACCAAAATAAAATGTTGATAGGTTTAATCGTAACTTTAAAAAATTTAGGAGTCTAATTGACTTTTCAAGTAAAGTTCGAGGGTCTATGTGACCATTTTCCCAAAAAAAATGTCTATAAAAGTCATTATAAGTCTATAAATATTTATGATATAAGACTTAGAGTTATATAGCAAGTCAGACTAAATCTGAATGCTTACTAACCTCTTAAGTAGGAAAACCAATCATTGAAACTGGAGTACTGAACACGTTTACTAGATAGGCAAATTCCAAAACCACTATTCGAGACATTACATCAATATTAACCCTTATAACAACTTACCTAAACCATCAACCACATGCTACCATATCAAATCTATTGGACTAATTCTGGCATTGTGTTCATGTTTTTTTAGTATAATTCTATAAATAAGGACATCCGCCAACTAGTTATGAATTCGAATCTTCTTTCTCCTTATACTTTTCCCAACTTTGGAGAGATTTCCAAACTCATCTTATACCTAGGAAAGTTGTACTTGAATTTGTTGATATTATATTCATAACACATCACTTTACATTCAATTACATGCAGATACCCAAATTTAATACGGAGTAATTATCATCTATAAAAATCTTGATTAAATACACTTTTTAAATTTAGAAAACAAATAATAAGCTAGGAATGAATAACAAGAAATATTGTTTCAAAATAGAATAACAAGAAATATACGTCATCAATAAACAATTAACAAAGAGGGAATTTAAAAAAAAAAAAAAAAAAAAAAAAAACCGCCAACAACAATAACAAAAGTAATAAATAAAGAACAAAACCAGCTAATAACCATTTTTATTTTTAAATTTTCTGACCCAATGGCTGAAAATTTGTATAGAACCATATGGAAAACTAACACAAAAACAAGAAAATATCATGATACTGATAAAGAGCATCAAGAGGGATTTTTTGCAAGTTGTAAAAAAAATAATAATAAAATACTATGTGAATTCACATTTTCTACTCCAAACTTATACTTTCACTCTCAAATTAATGATATAGACATTTTTTTGAAATCCTGAATAAACCTCTTTTTGATATATATATATATATATATATATATATATATATATATATATATATAGAGAGAGAGAGAGAGAGAGAGTAGGAGGATGATTCTTACACAGGAGGGATTTTGTGGTCCTCACTTGATTTTAAATAATACTCCCTCCGTCCCATTTTATGTGTCTTACTTTCCTTTTTAATTTGTCTCAAAATAGTATCCTCTTTCTAAAATTGAACATAACTATCATTCTACATTTCCCAAATTACCCTTTTTACTTTTCAACTTTTTAGATCATTAATGAGGCAAGTACAATTGTACTTTGTACAAAGAACACCTACTTTTGAAGGGCAAAATTGGAAAGTTAGTATCATTTATTATGTTGTATTAAAAACCGTGCAAAAAATAAATGAGACAAACAATTAAGAACGGAGGGAGTATAAATTAATTAATTAGAGATAGCTAGTGTGGGCACCAGCCACCTTGATTACTTTTTCTTTTTCCTCTTCTCTTTCATTCATCTCTTTTTTTATTGGATCTGAAATACGCCTAAACAAAAACTCAAATGTTAAACTTGCTCTAAAACTTTATTTTTTAAAATCTGTGTCATCTCTTCATTATATATATATTTCCCAGCAAAGCTTCTCAACTTCCTTAATTGGCTTTACAACAAAACCCACTCATCTGCTTATGTCATCCACTACAGATTAAAGCATTCCATGCCATCACGAAACCCATACCCTCCATCAACACCTTGGCCAATCATTATTGCATGACTATGGTCCACAAAAATAAAAAGTACATTATTTTTGTACTGAAGGTACATTATTTTTGTACTGTAGGACCATTATGTACCTTCAGCACAAAAATAATGTACCCTAAAATAATGTACTTACAGTACAAAAATAATGTACCTTCAGTACAAAAATAATATACTTTTTATTTTTGGTCCACACAGCTGTGTGGACCATGATCCATGCAATAATTTCGGGCTCGGCTGCCTAACATAAACATTCATAAATAAATAAAATTATTGGGGAATTTTGAGAAACAACAATGTGTTGCTCCTTTACAAGCCCTTCTTTAGATAGAGTGTTTACAATTAAGGAGCTAGGCTCCAATTAATTATAATTAAGGAGCTAGGCTCCAATTAATTATAGATTGATTGCTAACAAAATAGGTAAGTGATCTAAATATGGAAATAATCATTCAAACTATAACTACCAAAAATAACAAACACCCTTTCCTAAGATTATGAATCTAATTGAGCCACGACAAATCACATTTGAAGTTGAGGATGACTAGACTCCTCATCTCCACCATTAATATATTTGAATTCACCTCTTCTTTTACCTTAGCTTCACGTATGAAACTCAATCCTTTAAATATTTGGGGTTGTTATCCTAATCTCCACCACAACAATATCATCATTCACCATTGTTAGCTATGAAAAGACATCGTTATGGATAGAGATAGATACCCTACGTCTTTCACCGAGGCAAGGCCGAGAAACCTCTCTCAAAAAATTCTTTGGGAGCTAAAGGTGCAGCGGCCAATAGTGCTTCCATTGCTGGTGATGAACTTCACTTGGTTTGCGAAGCTATCCATCACGTTGGTGTTTCTTGGGCGGCTGGGAGAGCTTGCCTTGGCCGGAGGCTCCCTCGGATTCACCTTCGCGAATGTCACCGGATACGCAGTCTTGAATGGCCTGTGCTGCGCTATGGAGCCCATATGCGGACAGGCGTTTGGAGCTAAGAACTTCAAGCTCTTACACAAAACCCTTGTCATGGCAGTCTTGCTGCTGCTCCTAGTCTCTCTTCCTGTGGCTTTTCTGTGGCTCAATGTTGACAGAATCCTCATTTGCTTTGGCCAACAAGAAGATATTTCACTTGTAGCAAAGAAGTACCTGCTATTTCTCCTCCCTGATTTGGTGATTGTGTCGTTCTTGTGCCCTTTAAAGTACTACTTGAGTGCACAGAGCATCACCATCCCGATCATGCTAAGCACAGCTCTGGCCGTCGCTCTTCAGGTGCCGATGAACTTGTTGCTCTATAAGGCTAGAGGAGTTGAAGGGGTTGCCATGGCTTTCTGGATGACAGACTTTACAATCATGTTTCTGCTAGCTGTTTATGTGGTGATATCTGAAAACTGGAAGAGCCGGAAATGGGTGGAGGGAGGGTGGTGGGAGCAAAGCACCGGCGACTGGAAACAGCTAATTAAGCTGGCCGTACCCTGCTGCCTGACTGTCAGCCTTGAGTGGTGGTGCTATGAAATATTGGTTCTCCTCACTGGCCGCCTCCATAACGCAAAGCAGGCAGTGGGGATTATCGCCATTCTGTTCAACTTCGATTATGTGCTTTACTCCGTGATGCAGTCCCTGGCCACGGCTGCTTCCGTTCGCGTGTCGAATGAGCTCGGCGCAAATAATGCAGCCATGGCGCGAATCTCGGCGTCTGTGTCACTGGGCTTAGGCGTGATCTCCGGCATTCTTGGCAGTTTGGCGACGGTTGGAGCCAGGGGATTCTGGGGAGCTCTGTTCACTCATGAAAAAGGGATTACCAGAGGTGTAAAGAAGATGATGCTAATATTGGCTGTAATGGAGATAGTCAACTTTCCTTTGGCAGTTTCCAGCGGAATAGCCCGGGGAACGGCCAGACCATTGGTAGGGACATATGCCAGTGTCTGTGGATTCTACCTACTGGCCTTACCTCTGGGGGTGATCTTAGCTTTCAAGCTCCATCTTGGGCTCACCGGATTGTTTGTCGGATTCATCGCCGGAGTGACTGTTTGTCTGGTGTTCTTGGTGGTGTTCATTGCCAGGAACAACTGGGATGAAGAAGCTAAAAAGGCACAAATACTTGCCTGCTGCACAGATGAAGAAGAAGAAGCTGCCAATGATGATAAATCAGAAAAACTTCCCAACTGCACAGATTAAGAAATCATCCCTTTAATGAGAAAATTATGCTTCATCATAAAATATGTTCTTCCAAATTACAGAATATAACACAATAATCATCCATATTTAACATGAATTCAAATGGTAGCATTATGGATTAAAAGAATCAACTTTAATGGCAGCCTTGAGTGTCTACAGGCTCTACTAGTCCTCCTTAAAACCAGGTTTCGAAATTAAGGCCTTCAGCTCTTGAGCTTTTTCGTCGTTGAACCCAAGGGTAGCCAACACCTTGTAACCTGGTGACCCCTCTTGTGACCAAACTCCAAGTAGTAAATGAATAGTTGTAATCTCTCCGCCATCTCCTGCACAGCAACAATCACAAAAATGGTATCAGAAGATTTTGTTTTTGGCCAATACATTAATCAGAATGACTTAGGAAAACGATGATGCATTAGTTGACGACTTTAGCATGATGCAACTTCTTTCCTCAAACAGTTGGAGGTGGAGACATTTAAAATGTATGAGAACAGCAATTTTATCCATCTGAAATTCAGGCAATCTACTATCTATCAGAACAGTTTTATATATTTATCATAACCAATTATAAAGTAATTTATATTCAGCAATTAAATACACTGTAAAAAATAGATTTCTGTTTTGTTCTTTTGAGTGGGTGGATGGGGGACGTGGGTATGAACAGGGGCGGAGCCAGGATTGAAGAGTGCGGGGGGCCAATTACGGTTGAAGTACTAAATCAAATACATTGATATCCATTTAACATATTTCAAAATAATTATTACATTACAAATTTACTAAAGTTTAGAATAAATCATTTATAATTGAATCTATATTAAATTATTTTGCAATATGTTTTTCAATGTACATTGCTTTTTACGGTTGAAAGAATGAGAACATTTACGCATGTTTTAAAAGACTATTCATTATTTCTTGAAAACATAATAGCAATTAAATACAAAATTTACCACATAACCACAAAATTTGCATAATTAACCACACAAATGCACATTTATATCCATTATTTAGAATCAAACAAAATAACTATTTAAAATAAACAATAGCATATGAAACAAAAATTAACTGAACAAGTAGTTAGAAATATATCCTTTCAAAAAAAAAAAAGTAGTTAGAAATATATAAAATAAAAATAAAAAGAACAAAAACAAAAACAAAACAAAACAAAACAAAACAAAACAAAACAAAAATTAACTTGAAAAATATGCATAGATTTTAATAATGACAAATTATCTTGTTATAGCGTATGTGACGTATATATGTATGGTTCTAGAGAGAGAACCCAATAAGTAGATTAAATGAGGTTTGAATGTGAGCCAACAATATAGAGAAGACATAGTTTGAAATAGGAGAGAACTAAAGAGTAAAGAAGTTGAGAAGATGAAGAAGTTTATAGCTTAATTAGCCTGTAAGATTAATTTAAGTGGGAGGGGGGCCAAATATTTTAAAGAGAACAAAATTTTGATATTCTATATAATAATTTTTAAAAATTTAATATTATATATAATATTTTAAAAAAAATATAGGGGTGGGGTGCGTAGGGGGGGGGGGGGGGGGGGGGCCAAGGCCCCCCTTGGCAAACACTTGCCTCCGCCCCTGGGTATGAATACGCTTTGAAAGAGTGTGGTCATAAAGGATATAGACTAATTGTGCTCACAGCACAGATTCTTGGCATATTCTAAGCTTTTACTTTGTTGCAGTATTGCCTTGATTCCAAGAACTAAGCAGAATCAAATTAAATAAAAGGAGCAACTAAGAAGGAGAGATGTTTGTAAGAGCGATCATATGATTCATATCCTGCATTAAAGCCGACCAACAAGCAACCCAGTTGACGTTATCCACAATAACATACAACACGGCAATACCTGCCTATTCCATCACTGAAAACTAAAAGTATCTATATTCCATCACTGAAAACTAAAAGTCTATGAACAAACCAGAAACCAATTGCATTTGAGAAGCAAGAGCCATAAACACTTGCAGAATTAAAATATACCACTATCACATTAAGCAAGTAAGAGGAAAAGCTTACTGTTCATCATTTCTCTTTTCTTATTTTCTTAAATAAGGAGAAGTTTACCTTCTTTGACCTTCTCATTAAGAGCCCAATCAAGGGCCTTTTGTGCATCTTCGGTCAAGGGGGGATGTTCAGGACTGAAATTAAAAAAGTTAGCTTCCCCGCAAATCCTGATTGTTTCTTCACGCACTTTGAAAAGGGTAATACCCATGGACCACAAAAATTTGGAAGCAAAATTAGTCCCTGAAAATAAAAATCAACAAAATAATTGTTATAACCAGGCATGCTAGCTTTCTTAAACTAACAAAGGAATGACTGACTAATCAGCAAAGAATCAACTACGATTAGAGAAATGAGAATAATCGTACATCTGGTATCGGGATGACCTCACTAAGAAAGTTAACAAGATACATAACATGAATTGCAGACCAAACCTGACTACACCAAATATCATGATTTCTTACACTTTGCAAGTAACTAGGTTCCTTTTTTTCTAGAACAAGATAATTGCAGGTATAATGTCTTAAAGGTTGTTGCATTACATCTTAACCCATACCACCTTACCAAGAACTAGTAGACATTTTATGAGCAAAGCATTGACACCTAGAAACCCACCAGGGATGCTTCTTCCATTGTACAGTTATTACCCGTCTTCAAGGTTGGAAATTTCTATACTAAGTCATGAAGTTATCCAAATTTCATCAAGCTGAGCTTTTATTTACTAACCAAAAGTCAAATTTTAGTCTATATATTCAACAACGCCAATTACTCAGAGGTGATGAAGTAAAATAGCAGAACAAATTATCTATTAGGGAAGAGATCGAATACAATGGCCACTTATTTCCGCCTAAACAGTGTGGATTCAACTCAGAACACATGCAGGAAATTTAAATCCATCAGGAAACCAAACAATGCATATTTTCACCCAAATGAAGCAGACTCTATTCCAATCAAACGCAAGTAATTTAAAAATTGATCGCAAAGTAATAATAACAAAACAAATATTTAGATGCTTATAAGAATTGACTAACCCTCATTTAAAATACCCATGACTAGAGCTTCTGTCCCTGTTGTAAGATACTTAAGCTTCCTTGCTTCCAATTCAGCCATTGCAAACGACCTAATCGACTTTGATGACCATCTAAAATTTCACTCGCCCAATTCAAGAAGGCTCAACATCAATATTCCATTCCAATAAAAATGGAAAAACAAATCCCTATCCCCATACATCTACTACTAGGCTACTAGCCCAATGAAGATATTGAAAGCACTCACTTGGGAGCATTCTCTAGAGAAACAACTGCGTCCGGATTCCTATAATAAACAAAACAACACGTAAGATTTAAATAATCAAACTTGAGATTGAGAGTGAACCTAAAAGTATAAAAGCTTCCAGCAGTAGGCATAAATCAGGAAAATGAACATGGATTAGGAACATATACATACAGATATATTATGTATATAACTTACGAAGTTGGGAGGCTGAGAGAGATTGTGGCTTTGATGGGTGAATGCTTCGAGAAAAAAGGTCTGAACTTGAAGGGCTGCAGTGAAATTCCGGTGGGAGAACCGAGGCAGGGAAACTTTAATTCCTCCGCTGCGAGTTGGACGGAATTTCTGTGACGGAATTGGTTGATTCCGGCGGTGGCAGCCTGGACGGTGGAGACGCAGTGAGCGGCCATTTCATTCGATTCTTCGCTCCCAGCCGAGAACTTCTGGATAGAAGCGGACCGGAGAAACGACGGCGAACGGATATGGGCTGCCTCTACATCATTATAAACCGGCCCATTTTTAAGCATGGATAAGGGCTGCCTGGATACACAATATTTGGCCCAAATATCCTACACCCTTTAAAATCCAATTGTTATACTATGACCAGGTTCATATTGCATTGTGAATCTTGATGCAAAAATTTTGTATCTTCAGTTAACACATTTTATACTTAGGGTGTGTTTGGTTGGTGGGTTTAGACACAAGGAATGGGTATGAAAGTGATTGTTTGTGTTTGGTTGATAGGTTTTGTGAATGTTACTATGGGTTTGGAATACCCCATTAATGACAAAACCCATACCCTTATTAAATAAGGGTTTCATCTTCCTTCCTCAACTATTAATAATCATTCCCATTCCACCCAATTACCAAACATGTTAAATACTTTCACCAAAATCCATTACCATTACCAAGTATTTGATACCCATTCCGATTCCGATTCTCATGTGCGAACCAAACGCACCCTTATAGTTAACAGTTTCTGTACATGTAAACAAATAACTTGATAATTGTTGACACATAATATTATAACTACAGGTACAGAAACTTTCAATTGCATGTACAGAATGTGTAAACTACAGATACAGAATCTAAAGGTTATTTTTGGACCAGAGTCTACAATGCAAGGTAGGCCATGATCCATGGTATAATTTGCATTAAAAATCAGTTGTTATACAATGGACCAAGGTCTACCATGTCTAGATTGTGCATTTTTAGTATTGGAATTGTGAATTTCTAAAATATAAATTATATTTCTAAGTTTTGATATTTTTTGAATAAAATAGAGAGTCATCACAAATTGTGAATTTTTAAAAGTTAAATTATGTATCTTTGGACCTAGGTCCACAGAATAATTTGCCCTTAAAAATTCATTCTTTCTCCTTAGATTTTGACTTTACTTGAAATGAGAGAATTAGGAGAGGAAAGAAATTATACTTCCGTGGAAAAACAATAAGATAAAATTCAAATTACATTGTTTCATAGAGAAGTGAAAGGGAAAAGTGAATAAAGACTAAAATAACATTATATAATAATAATAATAATAATAATAATAATAATAATAATAATAATAATAATAATAATAATAATAATAATAATAATAATAATGGCAAAATAAAATATTATGTACCTACAATTAATAGTTTCTGTACATGCAAACAAATAATTTTATAATTGCTGACACATAATATGATAGCTACATGTACACAAATTTTCAGCTGCAGGTACAAAATGTATCAACTACAGATAAAAATCTAAATATTATTTTTCGACCAGGGTATACAATACATGGTAGACCCTAGTCCATTGCATAATTTGTATTGGCAAAATAGATTTCTCTTGAGTAAAGATTTGTTGAAAAGGAGCCCAAAAATTAGAAAAGCCCGATTTGTTTTTCTTATACGGAGTATTATTTAATTATCAATTGTTATATCATAGATCATGGTCTACTATAAATTTTGAATTATAGCTCAGAACATTATTTTAAATTATGTGTATGCAGTTAATATATTATATACCTTCTGTTAATGAATTATGTATACGTAGTTAACATATTATATACTTTCTGTTAATAAATAATTATGTATACACAGTTAACATATTATATGCATGTTGTTAATATATTATGTGTATGTCGTTAATACATTATGTACATGCAGTTAAAATATTATGTGCCTTCAATTTATTTATAGAATTATAGATACATAATATGTTAATTGAAAACGCATAATTTAAATGTTACGGAGTATTTTAGAGTAGAGTTTACAATACAAAGTGAACTTGGTTGATGGTATATTCAATTAGGTTGGAGAGAAGAAGGTTTTGTTAAACACAACGCAGCTCAGGAATTGTTAGAACTTAGAAGCTCAAAAGATATAAGAAACCCATCTTTGAAGTTTTCAGTAAAGAAATGGCATCACTTACATTACTAAAATCTTATATAATTTCCCTTATTTATTTGTCGGTTGTTATGCCATGGATATGAATATGGATACACCATTTAAGGTGAACCTGGATTCATATTTACAATTTTAGAATTCTATGTTCACAATTACAGAACTCTATATTCAACAGTATACTATAATTTTTGAATTTATATAACAAAATTGTGAATATAGAGTTCAAAAATTATAAATATTGAGTGATATAATTTTATATATTAAGATCTAAAATTACGAATATAAAGTTCTAAAATTGTGACATAGATCCGGATCCACCTTGCAAGCTGAACCCAGTCCATTGCATAATTTGCCCTAATTTGTTAGCATATTGACTTCTGTTTTGGTCTTGTTTTGGTAGTTCCAAAGCCCAATATGATTATATATTATATAGGGATGCTTTCTAATCCATTATAGCTCAGCTTTGCTTAGTTTAATTTAATTTTTTTTTTTTTTGGCCTAGAGTCATAGTGACGAATATTTTGACATTTTTTTTTAATTATTATTTTTTTTTAAATCGATCCTTGACTCAGTAAGACTAGTTAGGAAGCACAGGCCATCACCTTTATAAGCACTAGTATTTTCGCCCGTGCGTTGCACGGATTGGCTTTGTTATAATATTTTAAGAATATTTGGATCGATATACAATTATATAAATTATAACATCGAATATTATATAGCGCAATTGATGAAATTGGTTGGATCGATTATGTTTTTTTTTTTAAATGTTTTTCTTGTTTGAATTAGAGCAAATAATTGTCCAATTAACCAATGCGATGCACATATAAATTTTTTATTATATATTTAGATAATAAAAATAAAGATGAAATTATAAAAAATTCTAATATTGAATGTATACATTTATTTGATTATAAGATTAGTGCAAAAGTATTACTCAATTTATTGAATAATATATGACATGTTTGTCAACAATTATCTTAAAAAGATCGATATGTAATATGACTTATGTAATTATATTATTACTAAAATAAATATGGGAAAATGAGAAATACTTTAATTATATTTATTATAAATATGTCAAGATCTTGTGGTCTAATGGCACCCGGTTGCACTCTCATATGTAAGGAGAAGGGGATGGGTTCGAGTTTCAGTCTTAGTGGATGTAATTTTGATTTTTTGTGCTTCAGTAAGTTGAGGAATTAATTATGAACAAATAGTACAATAATATATGTGCAAATATATATAGTAGTCTTATTACGATAGAATTGTAGTATGATAGGAATTGTAATGTAGAATTGTGATACAATAGAATTGTAGTATGATAGGAATTGTAATGTAGAATTGTGATACAATAGGAATTGTAATGTAGAATTGTACAACGAATAGGAAAATATGAAATAATCGCATCCTAAATATTGTAGGACTGTTTTTGGTGGATGTCCATATATTCTTAAAGCTTCTTCCCACACCCCTTATCCTTACAGACCTTGAAGTACCATTCTCGTTCTATGTCTAGAATTTCTCCAAGTATCCAAAATTCTCCGACCTAAAAATTAATTGCACAATGCATGGGAAATATAATGAGTAGCTTTTAAAATGATTTCAACACAAACTCTAAACGTGTGATTTGTACCTTCTTGTTGTTATAAATTTCCTTTAAAAGAAGTAATTGTGACATTTTTACTCGATAGAGCTTCCAATGATCCAAATCCAGTCATTCTTGAACTTGAGCTTATACTACGTATTGGAGTCAAGAATCTAGTCATACTAATTTAAACAGATTACCCGAAATCATCAAACATGTTTGAAATAGAATATGATACCGAGTGGACAAAATTGAACTGACACATTCTCAAAAAAAAATAATAAATAAAAAATTGAAGTGACACAATACCTCTCATTGAAATTGAGGAACTCAGGGCATTCATAGTTGAACATAATCTTTGTTGCGGTGTAGGAACTGGATATCCTAACATCACCATCTAATATGATAAACAATTTTAAATAGTTATAATCGAATTAAACAAATTTATGACTGCTATTAGGTAATTACTTACCCTTATTCACCCATGCTCTACACGTCCAATCAAATTTGCAAAAAACCAAACAAAAGATTTGAAAAAAGGAACTTTTGTATCCTATATTGCCAAACTAAAATTTATATATTCTGTAGCAACTAAATATTTAAAGTATTAATAAGGATGCATGTATATTTAATATTATTTTGGTCTGATAAAATGTTTCTTGACAAAATATTTAAAATTGGCATCCATGAATGTATACTATTAGAAATTTAGTATAACAAAAAGAAATAAAAACACATCTAGTATAGAATAAGATTTAAAGAAGAATTTACCAATTAGCAGATTGATATCCACTCCTCCGGGAGCCTTCAATGATCCAACAATCCTTGAGTTTGAACATGTGTTTGGGAAAGACGGATTCATCTAGATCGGAAGCGCTAATTCATAGAACGAAATTCGTCCACGATATAGGCACAATCTGCTCTCTCTAATTTATATACACTTTTAAACTTAATAGCATTACCTGGGAGTCATGGAGTAAGCACTCCAATGTCTGTTGGTTGATTGTGGAATGTGGATATTCCCTTGAAAAATAACAACGCATTAGCCGGAGTCTAATACAACTCCTTCTCGTCTTGGGAGATAGGTAGGAAGCAGAGACAAAAAAAACCTCATTAGTGAAAGAACAATATTGTTGAAAGATTTGCGTGACAATATAGTTTTACTATTTCGATTTGTGTGAGCAGGTTATAAAATTTCTAATTGATGAATGTATTTATAATACGAATACACCGAGGAATTGTAGTATAGGAATTGTAGAATAGTAGACTTCATTTTGTAGTATTGGATTTCGTGTTTTAATAGCAGATTTATTTGATACGAATTGTATTGGAATTGTAGTATAGGAATTGTATTGTTTTAATAGTATTCTATTGTTTATACGAATTGTATTGGAATTGTAGTATAGTTGGATATAGGCAAAAAATAAAACACATCAAAATTTTATAAAAATATGTAAGACCTTTTCCAATATGGGCCTTAATAATGTGGTGCAAGTGGGTTAGGCCCATTAAGTTATAGGTTGGATTGGATCCACCATATGCCTATATAAGTCTGCAGTGATGGGATGCAGGACTGACAATCATATAGTGCCTACAGACATGGTACTCATACTCCTCAGAAATACCAAGTACACCATCTGCGGTTCTGAGTCAAGTATGAGCCAAAGATGGTTGACGGTGTTCCGCTTCCGCTACTACGAGCAGTCCAGGCTATACGATTAAGAGATACGGTTAGAGATTAGTACGATCCTGTTTATTGCATATTGCTATACGGAGTATTATTTAATTATCAATTGTTATATCATAGATCATGGTCTACTATAAATTTTGATTATAGCTCAGAACATTATTTTTAAATTATGTGTATGCAGTTAATATATATATACCTTCTGTTAATGAATTATGTATACGTAGTTAACATATTATATACTTTCTGTTAATAAATAATTATGTATACACAGTTAACATATTATATGCATGTTGTTAATATATTATGTGTATGTCGTTAATACATTATGTACATGCAGTTAAAATATTATGTGCCTTCAATTTATTTATAGAATTATAGATACATAATATGTTAATTGAAAACGCATAATTTAAATGTTACGGAGTATTTTAGAGTAGAGTTTACAATACAAAGTGAACTTGGTTGATGGTATATTCAATTAGGTTGGAGAGAAGAAGTTTTGTTAAACACAACGCAGCTCAGGAATTGTTAGAACTTAGAAGCTCAAAAGATATAAGAAACCCATCTTTGAAGTTTTCAGTAAAGAAATGGCATCACTTACATTACTAAAATCTTATATAATTTCCCTTATTATTTGTCGGTTGTTATGCCATGGATATGAATATGGATACACCATTTAAGGTGAACCTGGATTCATATTTACAATTTTAGAATTCTATGTTCACAATTACAGAACTCTATATTCAACAGTATACTATAATTTTTGAATTTATATAACAAAATTGTGAATATAGAGTTCAAAAATTATAAATATTGAGTGATATAATTTTATATATTAAGATCTAAAATTACGAATATAAAGTTCTAAAATTGTGACATAGATCCGGATCCACCTTGCAAGCTGAACCCAGTCCATTGCATAATTTGCCCTAATTTGTTAGCATATTGACTTCTGTTTTGGTCTTGTTTTGGTAGTTCCAAAGCCCAATATGATTATATATTATATAGGGATGCTTTCTAATCCATTATAGCTCAGCTTTGCTTAGTTTAATTTAATTTTTTTTTTTTTTGGCCTAGAGTCATAGTGACGAATATTTTGACATTTTTTTTAATTATTATTTTTTTTAAATCGATCCTTGACTCAGTAAGACTAGTTAGGAAGCACAGGCCATCACCTTTATAAGCACTAGTATTTTTCGCCCGTGCGTTGCACGGATTGGCTTTGTTATAATATTTTAAGAATATTTGGATCGATATACAATTATATAAATTATAACATCGAATATTATATAGCGCAATTGATGAAATTGGTTGGATCGATTATGTTTTTTTTTTTAAATGTTTTTCTTGTTTGAATTAGAGCAAATAATTGTCCAATTAACCAATGCGATGCACATATAAATTTTTTATTATATATTTAGATAATAAAAATAAAGATGAAATTATAAAAAATTCTAATATTGAATGTATACATTTATTTGATTATAAGATTAGTGCAAAAGTATTACTCAATTAATTGAATAATATATGACATGTTTGTCAACAATTATCTTAAAAAGATCGATATGTAATATGACTTATGTAATTATATTATTACTAAAATAAATATGGGAAAATGAGAAATACTTTAATTATATTTATTATAAATATGTCAAGATCTTGTGGTCTAATGGCACCCGGTTGCACTCTCATATGTAAGGAGAAGGGGATGGGTTCGAGTTTCAGTCTTAGTGGATGTAATTTTGATTTTTTGTGCTTCAGTAAGTTGAGGAATTAATTATGAACAAATAGTACAATAATATATGTGCAAATATATATAGTAGTCTTATTACGATAGAATTGTAGTATGATAGTTTAATGTAGAATTGTGATACAATAGAATTGTAGTATGATAGGAATTGTAATGTAGAATTGTACAACACGAATAGGAAAATATGAAATAATCGCATCCTAAATATTGTAGGACTGTTTTTGGTGGATGTCCATATATTCTTAAAGCTTCTTCCCACACCCCTTATCCTTACAGACCTTGAAGTACCATTCTCGTTCTATGTCTAGAATTTCTCCAAGTATCCAAAATTCTCCGACCTAAAAATTAATTGCACAATGCATGGGAAATATAATGAGTAGCTTTTAAAATGATTTCAACACAAACTCTAAACGTGTGATTTGTACCTTCTTGTTGTTATAAATTTCCTTTAAAAGAAGTAATTGTGACATTTTTACTCGATAGAGCTTCCAATGATCCAAATCCAGTCATTCTTGAACTTGAGCTTATACTACGTATTGGAGTCAAGAATCTAGTCATACTAATTTAAACAGATTACCCGAAATCATCAAACATGTTTGAAATAGAATATGATACCGAGTGGACAAAATTGAACTGACACATTCTCAAAAAAAATAATAAATAAAAAATTGAAGTGACACAATACCTCTCATTGAAATTGAGGAACTCAGGGCATTCATAGTTGAACATAATCTTTGTTGCGGTGTAGGAACTGGATATCCTAACATCACCATCTAATATGATAAACAATTTTAAATAGTTATAATCGAATTAAACAAATTTATGACTGCTATTAGGTAATTACTTACCCTTATTCACCCATGCTCTACACGTCCAATCAAATTTGCAAAAAACCAAACAAAAGATTTGAAAAAAGGAACTTTTGTATCCTATATTGCCAAACTAAAATTTATATATTCTGTAGCAACTAAATATTTAAAGTATTAATAAGGATGCATGTATATTTAATATTATTTTGGTCTGATAAAATGTTTCTTGACAAAATATTTAAAATTGGCATCCATGAATGTATACTATTAGAAATTTAGTATAACAAAAAAATAAAAACACATCTAGTATAGAATAAGATTTAAAGAAGAATTTACCAATTAGCAGATTGATATCCACTCCTCCGGGAGCCTTCAATGATCCAACAATCCTTGAGTTTGAACATGTGTTTGGGAAAGACGGATTCATCTAGATCGGAAGCGCTAATTCATAGAACGAAATTCGTCCACGATATAGGCACAATCTGCTCTCTCTAATTTATATACACTTTTAAACTTAATAGCATTTACCTGGGAGTCATGGAGTAAGCACTCCAATGTCTGTTGGTTGATTGTGGAATGTGGATATTCCCTTGAAAAATAACAACGCATTAGCCGGAGTCTAATACAACTCCTTCTCGTCTTGGGAGATAGGTAGGAAGCAGAGACAAAAAAAACCTCATTAGTGAAAGAACAATATTGTTGAAAGATTTGCGTGACAATATAGTTTTACTATTTCGATTTGTGTGAGCAGGTTATAAAATTTCTAATTGATGAATGTATTTATAATACGAATACACGAGGAATTGTAGTATAGGAATTGTAGAATAGTAGACTTCATTTTGTAGTATTGGATTTCGTGTTTTAATAGCAGATTTATTTGATACGAATTGTATTGGAATTGTAGTATAGGAATTGTATTGTTTTAATAGTATTCTATTGTTTATACGAATTGTATTGGAATTGTAGTATAGGAACTGTATTGTTTTAATATTATTCTATTATTTTAATTGTTTTAATGTACAATATTTTGGGCGCGAAGAAAGATTTCATTTTGGAGGATTTTGTTTTTATATATATAAAGATAAAGATTGCAGTATACGAATTGTATTGGAATTGTAGTATAGGAATTGTAGAATAGTAGACTTCATTTTTAGTATTGGATTTCGTGTTTTAATAGCAGATTTATTTGATACGAATTGTATTGGAATTGTAGTATAGGAATTGTATTGTTTTAATATTATTCTATTGTTTATATGAATTGTAGTATAGGAATTGTATTGTTTTAATATTATTCTATTATTTTAATTGTTTTAATGTACAATATTTTGGGCGGGAAGGAAGATTTCGTTTTGGAAGATTTTGTTTTATATATACAAAGATGACGCAAACCATACTATTATAGGTCTGTTTTGGGCGGGAGTTAAAACTAAGGATATTGTTTTTATTAATAGTATAGATTAGGGATAGGAATTGTATTACCATATTTTACAATATTACGCAAACCATAATATTATAGGTCTGTTTTGGGCGGGAAGTAAAAACTCAGGATATTGTTTTTATTAATAGTATAGATTACATTGCAGAGAAATATATATACTGAATTATTACCATTAGTAATTCTAGTCTAGAATTGTATTACGAATAGAACGTAGGGAAGAATATATTTTATTAGGAATTCTATTTTAATTTACAATTGTATTAGCGATAAGAATTATAGTACCATATTTTACAATATAACCCAAACCATAATATTATAGGTCTGTTTTGGACGGAAGTTAAAACTGAGGATATTGTTTTTATTAATAGTATAGATTGCATTGCAGAGAAATATATATATACTGAATTATTACCATTACTAATTCTAGTCTAGAATTGTATTACAAATAGGAATGTAGGGAAGAATATATTTTATTAAGAATTCTATTTTAATTTACAATTATATTAGCGATAGGAATTGTATTATCATATTTTACAATATTACGCAAACAATAATATTATAGGTCTGTTTTGGGCGGGAAGTTAAAACTGAAGATATTGTTTTTATAGATAGTATAGATTGTATTAGCGATAGGAATTGTATTACCATACTTTATTATATAACGCAAACCATAATATTATAGGTCTGTTTTGGGCGGAAAGTTAAAACTGAGGATATTGTGTTTTTTAATAGTATAGATTGCATTGCAGAGAAATATATATACTGAATTATTACCATTAGTAATTCTAGTCTAGAATTGTATTACGAATAGGAATGTAGGGAAGAATATATTTTATTAGGAATTCTATTTTAATTTACAATTGTATTAGCGATAAGAATTATAGTACCATATTTTACAATATAACGCAAACCATAATATTATAAGTCTATTTTGGACGGAAGTTAAAACTGAGGATATTGTTTTTATTAATAGTATAGATTGCATTGCAGAGAAATATATATATACTGAATTATCACCATAAGTAATTGTAGTCTAGAATTGTATTACGAATAGGAACGTAGAGAAGAATATATTTTAATAGGAATTCTATTTTAATTTACAAATGTATTAGCGATAGGAATTATATTACCATATTTTACAATATAACGCAAACCATAATATTATAGGTCAGTTTTGGGCGGTAAGTTAAAACTGAGGATATTGTTTTTATTAATAGTATAGATTGCATTGCAGAGAAATATATATATTGAATTATTACCATTAGTAATTCTAGTCTAGAATTGTATTACTAATAGGAACGTAGGGAAGAATATATTTTATTATGAATTCTATTTTAATTTACAATTGTATTAGTGATAAGAATTGTATTACCATATTTTACAATATAACGCAAACCATAATATTATAGGTTTGATTTGGGCGGAAAGTTAAAACTGAGGATATTGTTTTTATTAATAGTATAGATTGCATTGCAGAGAAATATATATACTGAATTATTACCATTAGTAATTCTAGTCTAGAATTGTATTACAAATAGGAATGTAGGGAAGAATATATTTTATTAGAATTCTATTTTAATTTACAATTGTATTAGGGATAGGAATTGTATTACCATATTTTACAATATTAGGCAAACCATAATATTATAGGTCAGTTTTGGGCGGGAAGTTAAAACTGAGGATATTGTTTTTATTAATAGTATAGATTTTATTCTTGTATTAATGACAGCTTTTATAATGAAATAAACACTCAAGTAGGGGCGGAGCCAGAAATTTCTTCTAGTGGAGACCAATTGAAACATTAAAACAAAAGAGATAGTTAAAAAAAACACTTAAAAAATATAATCATAAAAATACTGTTGGATATAAGCAAAAAATAAAACACATCAAAATTTTATAAAAATATGTAAGACCTTTTCCAATATGGGCCTTAATAATGTGGTGCAAGTGGGCTAGGCCCATTAAGTTATAGGTTGGATTGGATCCACCATATGCCTATATAAGTCTGCAGTGATGGGATGCAAGACTGACAATCATATAGTGCCTACAGACATGGTACTCATACTCCTCAGAAATACCAAGTACACCATCTGCGGTTCTGAGTCAAGTATGAGCCAAAGATGGTTGACGGCCTACCGTTCAAGAGGTGTTCCGCTTCCGCTACTACGAGCAGAGATACGGTTAGAGGTTAGTACGATCCTGTTTATTGCATATTGTGATATTATGTAATAAATTAAGACTTACATTTGGTATCAAGAGCCTTTATAATCTCTGCCTAGTTCTTTAATTTGCAATAATATTTGCATATGTTTATATACTCTATTGTATGATTGTGACAACATTATGTGTTTTTTTATTGCAATCAAAATTTGGTTTACTGGGCTGCTGGAAATTTGGTATATTCCGCATAAAGAAATAAATGAAATTTTAATTGGATTTCTTGTATTGCTATGATCGTTTCATGCTATGAACACCGGATTATAGTTACGCCGGTCGCGACTGTAGTTTACATAAAAGCAATAAAAATTAAATTTTAAATTCGATTATACACTACCTACTGCCGATCTTCTCTATTGCGCCGGATTTTCTGTTCGCCGGTGGCTTGAGCTACTGGGAAGACGAGTGACGGAGGCAGTAGATGGATGGACGGCGCAATTACAAACTAAAATTCAATTGGAGTTTTTTTTTTCTCCTTGCTGCGTCGTTCGTCTTTCTTCCTGCCTGCACGCCGATTTCGAATCACCGGCGGTCCTGAGCGACGGAGGACGGGCAAAGGCTGACGGCGACGCGCTGGACTGGTTCGCGACGCAGTTGGGCGGGCGGACGGCGGCGGTGTTTGGCGTTGCGTCGAGGCTGAGCGACGGTGCTATCTACTGGCCTGCCCGTTCCAAGTGGTGAGTCTGGCCGTGGAGTCTCTGCGAAGGTGGAGGCTTCTCGGCCATTAGACCGGAGGGCACTGTGTCGCTGGTTTTTTTGGCGGAGCAGCGATGCAGTAGGTTGTTGGCGTTGCGAACAGAGAAGATGTGGCGGCAGCCAAGCTTCAGGCAACGTCATCGCGACATGGAGTTCCGGGATAAGAGCGGCATCGGCGGACCAGCGCTGGGCTGAAGTGGGAGGACGAAGGTGGGCACGGTTTTTCGGTGTCGTCGCGGTGAGGACGGAACAAGTTGGTGTCGCGAGCGGCGGACGGTGGGCGGCGTCGCTGCTGGCTTTGCGGCCAGGCTGGGCTCCGGCAACGTACGGCTCCTTCAGACGACGGATTGTCGCTCTTCTTCCTTGCTTCTTCACCGGCGGATTCGCTGCCCTCTTCCCTTCTTCATCGGCGTTAGGTTGGTGACGTACGCAGAAGAGGTGATTGGTACGCTGATTTCTCATTTTAAATTAAATGCAATTATCCTTCTCTATTTAATTTGCCATTAATATTTATTTGCCTTATTTGAGTTATTTCATAAGCATATATTAATTGTGGTATGGTAAGTTTATTAGGTTTAATATTACCATATTATATGACCTCAATTAATAGTATATATTCTTGGCAAATGTTAAATATATAGTAATATTATACCTATTAATTTTGGTAAGTGGTAATTATTTGGTTTAATATTACCATATTAATATTACCTTAATTAATTTGTATATTATTTATGGTATGCAGTAATGTATGATAATTGCTTGTTTTGAAATATTAATGCATTCAGTTTTTCCGGTATTAAATTCATAATTAAATTATTATTCAATTTTGAACAAATTATTAAGTTTTAATTTGTTTGAATTTTAATTTTAATATTGAATATTCGGTTTAAATTGTATTCAGTGTTACAGTTTAAATATTTAATTGTGGAGTTTGAGTTCGTAATATGTATAATCTGAACATGCTATATATATTTTTTTATTGCACTAATTATATTATTTGATTGTTATAATTATGCCTTTAGAAAAACATGTTCATTAAGATTGACTTTAGTGCCTTTAAGAATAGATTATGTATATTCTTACTCTTTCAGTCAATACTCCATTTCTTTTGGAGGATTTTAAAGCACATAAAGTACATAATTTCATAGTACTACCCTATTTAAAGTCTTATCCTTAGGTGAATCTACATTTATATAGATCAACCAAACGATTTTACTTCAAACATGAGAATGAATGAATTAGGGAAGTTTCTTGGGGAGGAATACTAGTTCTATGGCCCTGGCTTAAAACGCCTTGCTGGCTGAAACTGCCATAGTGCCTTCAGCCATATTGCTACTAGTCCCCTTGCGACGCTACTCTGTCTAAGGAGTTGGTTTTTAATGGAGCCTTAGCACCAACCAACTTTCCTGGGAGTATACCTAAGAATTGTCTATCATGTTTTGGTTTAATTTGTTTGATTAGGCTTTAAATACTCTTGCCATTGTGATTGTGTTCAGTTTTGGTCAATTAAATTGTAGCTACAGCATCTTTAATTTACTTAAATTACATATTAAGGATTAATCACATAAAGTTTAGGCAAGAAACCTTGTAGTTAACTCTGCGTTATATAACGAAATTTAGCCTACAGGCAATTTTGTTATATTTGTAGGGTTAATTAGGATGAAATACTAAACTATGATAATAATTTGCCCACAGGGATTATGTATCGGCATATAGTTTGGTAGTTTTGTCATTAAGGGTGGATAAACCTTACCCAAACCGTACCCATTTCGTTTCCACCATTCAGTTTTGGTAATATTATGTACTTCAGTTACTCTCTCTCTCTCTATTATGTGTCTTAAAAAAAAGAAAAAAAAAATCCTCACCAAGCCTTAAGTTAACCGCTTATTTGGACTAGTCACATATGGTATCTTTACAAATATGGAAACATTAAGAAGGTGTCATACCATAATTTGGTTGTATTGTTAAATATTAATGGTGGTTATAATGTTGATTATTACCATCAAATATTTTAATTAATGAAACCGTTAATGTTAATATGGTATTCAGTTATAAATCCTGAATTGTTTCCAATTAAGTTTATGTGACAATAATGTTCTAGTCAAGAATTTTTTCGGAGTTTAAATTTTATTAAGTTTCAAAATTATATCCGAGAATGTTTCTACAGTTAGTGGTTTTAACTATTGTTTTTACATATTTAGTCTCCTATTTAATGTGATAATATTATTATGGCTATTGTTTTTTGGATTATTTGCAATTTGCTATTAATGATAATAATATTATTAATTAGGTTATGGAGAATCAATTTAATAATTTTGGAAAAACATATTTGCTAAGGCAACTGGCTATTGCCACTAATTCCATAATTCTTTAAGTTCTTTGAATTATGATTTTAGTTCGTTATGCCCATATTTGGTTAAGTATGAATGAATAATATTTAGTGTAAAATTCACACTTTGTAGTTTTGGTTCATACTTTTCAGTTAGTTTTATACATTCAATCACATTAAGTGCATAATATTAACTTTAATTATGCAATTTTAGTTTGTGAGAGTTTTATTTACAAATGACAATATATACTTTTGGTTAGATATTGTTGAAATTTGTAAATTCGGTCTATTTCTCATAAATTTGATTTTTATGTATTAAACCATTTTTTTCATGGGTTTAAAGTTTAAAATTTCAAAGTATATATCCATTATGTCATTATTAAAAATGTTGGGTCTCTTTGATTTGGACTCATATTAGTGTTTGGATAGTAATTCTATACGTTGAAATCTCATATTAAAAATTGTTTTAAGTTATGCAATTTGTTTGGAATATATGAGTTTAATGTTTAAGTTTATGCATATTTGTCCTAAGCATAATATTTTGTTTTAAATTATGCAATATTTTTTTTATTATGTCTTTAGCACTGCATAAATTTATGATGGAATTATATTAGTTTCTAATTAAGTTGGACTTCGTCATAAACTTTAGTTACGGTAGTGCCTAAATTTAAGCACATTTGGTCCATTGATTTGGTTCACCCATTTAAGCTTTAATCATAGGTGACCCATGCAATTATGGTGTATACCTTCCAAAATTTAGGTTTATACCCCCAAACAGTTATACATTGAGTGCATATGAATTGAGGAGGCATACTAGTTTTATGGCCATGACTTAAGAAAATCTTGTGCCACTAGTCTCCTTAAATAATATCATATATTTGGTTTTTCCCATCACGATATGGTATAATCTGTTTGTTAATTTTTTTTTTATTTATTCCTTGCCAATGTGATTTGATTTCAGTTCCTTAAAGAATAGCCATAGCATCTTTAATTTACTGATTTCTCTTAAGCTTGAGTCACATAAAGGTTAGGCAATGAATTGATAATTGTCTAGTGATCTTATAATTTTTAATTTGGTTGCGGAGTAGCCACAGCATCCTTTAATCATTTAAAATTATATATTGAGCATTTTATCTTGATCACATAAAATTTTAGACAAACCATTTGTGATTAATTGTATTTAATATGATGGAATTTAGCCCACAGGCAATTTCGTTATATTTGTATGATTAATTAGGATTAAATACTAGACTATGATCATAATTTAGCCCACAGGCAATTATGTATCGGAATGTAGTTTAGTAGTTTTATCAGTAATGATAGAAATAAATAAATTTATTTATTTTATGGTTATTTGTAAATAAATTCCATCTCTATCATAAAATTTAATTTTATGATGCAAACTTTAGATCATATTTCTTAATTTACCCACAGGGATTAAGAAAAGGAACATGATTTCTTAAGTTTTATCATAATAGTTGTAATGAATCTCGTTGATTAAAACTTTAGCCTACAGGCAAGTCTTATATCACTTGATTCTTCAACTCATTTGATAATTGTTTCATCATAAAATTTCAGTTGGATCTAATTGAGTAAAACTTTAGCCCACAGGCAAGTTTTATGTCTCTAGATTCTTCTCTCTATTTAATAATTGAGATGAAGTTTTATCATAAGGGTTTTAATTGGATTTAATAGAATTAAAACTTTAGCCCACAGGCAAGTTTTATGTCAATAAATCCATCACCCATTAGATAATAATTTTATCACAATTTCTTAGAATTTATAAATTTAGTTCAATTATAATTCTATGTTTTCATGGTTTGCATTGGCAAAACATGTATTTAGTTACTTCCCAAAATTTAATCACGTTTATTAATTATTTCGCGAATCTTGCTCGGTTATTTGGACTAACTGTAGTAAGTTACGCGATATATTTGATATACCTCTTTTGGTTTTCAAGAATAAAAATGTACCTCTTCGAGCCAAATTCCAACTTGGTTTTGGAAATTGTATTTTATTATTTAGTATGCCCAACTAATGGTGGAGAATTATATCTTCATTATTTAGTTGGTCAAATCAATTCTGACTACCTATATCATTAATTCTGCTGAAGAATATTTTAATCAGTGGGAGTGATAATTTAGAAAAAGATCATTAAGATGCTCCATTAAGAGATTCCACAAGTATTAATCTTGTATTTGTTCATATAAATTCATAAGTTCAAATTATTGAACATTTGGTTGTGCAACATATTTATAAAAATGTTGTAACAATTTTAAGGAGTTTATTAGAACAAAACATTTAACTTGTGATACACTGTTATTTAAATAAATTTTTTTGCATTTAATAGAGTCTTTAGTTTCTTCAAAATTGATCCTGGGCCATTTTGATTTATAAGGCTCAAGATAATTTTGCAAGACATAAAACTAAGACTCGTAATGAATCTTGAAGTTATTTGGGAAGTTATGGTGTATATTTAAAATTCCACGTTTATGGACTTAGAATTTTAGTTTATTGTCTAAATTGTTGGAATGCTTCTATGACTAAATTATCTTTTGGCTATTTTGATGAGTGGGAGTGACAGACGTGTCAACTCCAAGCTCTTGGCCGTTAGAGGTAGTGCTTAAGTTAAGTTATAAAACTAGTCATGGAACATAGTTAGCATTATGCTAACATTAAGAGATCTCTACTTAAGACATAGTTAACAATAAGGATCTTAGAGATCATGAAGTGTACTCTCTTGTACAATTTGGATGATTTTCTCTTTTAAGTTGCGCATATATTTTATTTTGAGAAACATCCCTTAAAGTACCAAGAATAAACGTTGGGTTTGTTCATGAAGGACTTAACTTGGGGAATAAAAATGCATGTGATGCATAGAGGATATTACTCTGTCGAGTAGAGGACATATCGCTATGATTCATGTGTTTTGTTCTTTGATGAGAGTTGTGCTAGTACTTGCACCAAGTGTGAGAATGTAAGACCTTTTCCAATATGGGCCTTAATAATGTGGTGCAAGTGGGCTAGGCCCATTAAGTTATAGGTTGGATTGGATCCACCATATGCCTATATAAGCCTGCAGTGATGGGATGCAGGACTGACAATCATATAGTGCCTACAGACATGGTACTCATACTCCTCAGAAATACCAAGTACACCATCTGCGGTTCTGAGTCAAGTATGAGCCAAAGATGGTTGACGGCCTACCGTTCAAGAGGTGTTCCGCTTCCGCTACTACGAGCAGTCCAGGCTATACGATTAAGAGATACGGTTAGAGGTTAGTACGATCCTGTTTATTGCATATTGTGATATTATGTAATAAATTAAGACTTACAAAATATTCATAAAAAATTATATATATATATATATATATATATATATATATATATATATATATATATATATATATATATATATATGCAAAAGGGGAATTGAACCCCTAAATTTGCCAGCTATGCTATATACAAGATTCAAACCTGTAACCTTTCCTAGCATCGTACACGCATCTACCACTTAATCCAACTAATCTATTGTTTGCCATATCTGTTTTTATATATTTATATAAAAAATATGTATCCTACACACATATATATACAAGGGCTATATATATATGAGGTGGGGTGGAGTGAGTGGGAGCAACTGCCCTCATTACCCCACTGTAACTCCACCACTGCACTCAAGCAATAATATTCTTTAAGATGTCAAAGAAATTTTAGCCCTTCAAACTAATGGAAGCCTAGCTCATTGCTTGGCCTTGGGTATTCAATGTGGCTTCAAAAAGTGTGGTTGAAGCTCCATTGGCATAGTTTTGAACTTGTGAGAGGTAAATCTATTTACAATTTTACTCTATCGAAGCTAGAGTGCTCCGCTACTATGTGGGGTCTTTGGTAACCAACCCAAAGGTTTATATCATTAGTCATGGCAATGTGGCAGCTGGACAAATGCAAGGAACAGAATTCTCATTTCTGTATTTTCACCGTACCCATGTGGGGAATAAATCTTTCTCCATCATAAAATAGATACTACATTGTAAAAAATCACGAATATTTAAAAAAAAATCTTCTCCTTCATAACTATTTCTATGTAAATTAATTGGATTGTGTAACTGCCCAACTAACATAATAATTCAAACTAGTGTTTTACCCGTGCGATGCACGAACAAAATTATATTATTATGTATTTAAATAGAAAATTTTAAAAAATATAAATATAAATTACAACTAATATGGAATTATGGACGTTCTTATTGTGTGTTGATCCACTTGTAGGGCAAGTTATTGTATGGACCATGATCCACATAGCTGTGTGGACCATTAATATAAAGTACATTTTTATTATATTAAAAGTACATTATTTTTGTACTGAAAGTACATTATTTCATAATATATATGGTGAAATAATGTACCTTTAGTACAAAAATAATGTACTTTTAGTTGTGGACCATGGTCCATGCAATAATGATTTCACTTGTAGATCCCTATCCTAATCTCTTATCCTCTATCAGCCCATCCTTGCTATTTTGGGTCGGGCTTATATACACCTAGACTATACGCCAACTATATTAAAGAAAACGAACCTTTTCGGAATTTCGGGTTGGGCTATATGTATGTGCCTTGTGAAATGGGCAGTCCGGCGGTGGGAGACACAGCCCATTTGTGGTCTTTAGAGACAAGTATTAACGTTGTCATTTGTCAACCGTACACGACTGCATGCTTATGTGACGACAAAGAAACTACGAAAAAGTGATACAAATATCTACAACAACGTAACGAAGCCAAAGCTTGCTTGCGAGTTGGCGTCTAATGGATATTTCAATATTGGGTCCTCATCTTAGTTGTGTGTCCATCACCGCATTAATTGATGGGAGATTCGGAATCAAAGGTGGCATCCACTTCAATACACCATATATATAAATATGATACTTATGAGAAATTTAAAGTCAAACCTATGGTACATAATGCCAACTCTAAAATTGTTTTTAAAATAATGAAAGAGTAAACATATGCTGGCCGGAGACGTTGTTCCAATTCATGTCATCCAATGGGTTTGGATTATTACTTTCCAATTACTTTCAAGTTTGTTTAAGATTTGACGTTGGCTACAGAGACGGATCTACCATGGGAGCAGTGGGGGCAGTTATTATTAAAATGTTAACTCACCGTCTACGTAAGCAGGTAACCTAATGAAATGAATGGTAACCTACTATTACGTGAAATTGCATACATTTGGAGTGTTCAGTGGCCTAATTGCACTTTCATGTTACTTTCAGTGGCTAATTTGCACCTTATTCCTAAAATAAATAAATAAATAAGTATACACACACATACACAAAGGGTCATATTCATGTGCGAAGCAAGCCCCATGTAAGAACATGTGGTCTAATCTAGGCCATTGAAATCAGAAAATTCACGGTTGTGATCAAATCACCATAATCACACTGATTAAGGGCAAAGGAAACTGCTCCAAAGGGCAATTTGGTGAGTCAACGGGTTCAATAAACCCATTGAGCAATCTTGTTACCAACGGGTCTATTCAACGGGACTATTGAACTCATTGATACGCACTGTGACCGTTGAGTAGTATTTAACTATTCGCTCAACCCCTATTGTGCATTCGCATACAAAATTCCATGCATTGCTATACAGGATGTGGTGCATTTCTACACTAAATATCGTGCATCGATAACTCTCTAGTTTGATTATTAGCTTGGTCCAAGCTGTGGATTCATGTTACTTTGATCGTACATTCCTAAATAGAATTTTGTTCATCCATATATAGAATGTTGTGCATCGATAACTCTTTAGTTGTGCATTCAAACATAACTCAACATTTTATGATAGACATCCCAATGTCCTACGATGCGCCGCAATAAGTACACTAATGCACAGCTCACCAGCCTACGACGCACAACTCAGAATACTGGGTTGCACAACCAACATAACAGAATGCACGTACTACCCAAAATGCGTACATATAAACGCTTGAACACTAGCCCTCCTTAGTCTTACAATGAGTTGATGTGGATGGTCAACCATTTTACAGAAGCGAAGGAAGCCAATAAGAAGAAGAGGGAATAAGAGTAAGGCAATGGAGGAGGAAAATCTGAGAAAACGAGTCCAAACAATCAAGTGTCAGGCTTGGCTCCATCAAGTAAAGGAGGTAGAGACCAATTTTTAAGGGGATCCCATTTGGTCCCCTTGCACCATTTAACTCTAATATCCCATCCGATTAGCGTAATCTTGAATTAAGCCGAAGAGTTGAGGATGCTGCAATTTTCAGAGGAATGCATAAAAGTGTCACTAAAGGTAAACCAAACTAAATACTATCGATTTCATCGACAAATTGGCAGCGACACTAACGAGTGTAATATTCTGAAGAGACAAATAGAAGAACTCATTCAAGGGGAGTATTTTAGGTTGTTTGTGAATCGGCTAGGGCAAAAATAACAACATGGCCAACCCAAAAATGTGTGGCGAATGGGCATAAGCCCTGAGTCATCTACTTCTGGCACAATAAAAGAGAATACGACCAGATTACGAAGGAATGTGACAAAGAAATGGAGGAGAAGCCCACGAAACACAAGAATCATATCAAAACATCAACTAAGAAATGGAAAATCCACAATAATATTAGTGTAACTATTGATCATGGTTTGGCTAGATTGATATTATCGTCTAAAAGCAAAATATGTCATGTCTATTTTAATTTTCGAAATCCTTGTGTTGGTAGGAGGGGTGAAAGAAAAACTAGTTGAGGCATGGCCTTAGCCAAGTTTCATGTCTTAATAAAAATGGTTGATGCATGCCCTGCCTCGTCCAAGCTTAACCCAAAAGAAGAAGAAGAAAAGAAGAAAAAAAAAAAAAAAAAAAAAACTTAGCAAACTAGCATGCCCTAAGGGTGTTGGAGATTAGACATGTCTATATATAAGAACAATGAAAGTGTTGGCTAGGGGCTCACTACTATGCACAACTCTAACGGGACCATGGGGTCCGACTCCTAGGACACCCAACAAGTAGTGGATTTCCATTGAGAAATACTTGAGATTTGCTTGATAGCATCCTTGGCGCACTTGTACCCGAGTCCAAATCATGACAATTAAATTCGAGTTAGAATTTTGTGATCTGCCTTGGCGTAAATCATAAAGGGGGCTTAAAAAAATAACATAAAAAAATAAGGAAGGAAGGAGAGTGAGGTTGAGCTTTGTTCGAGTCTAGGGCTTGATCTACTCAACTCTCGAACCCTATAGGTGTAATGATAAATAAATAATAAGAAAAAAAAAAACAAAAAGAGGTTGAGGACCATCATCGGGGATGTACGACTAGGGGCGATCCTCCTTGGGTTCCCAAGCTTTTCCGTGAAAAATAGGATCGAGTTCATCCTTAGTTATATTTATGTACATCTCAACTGGCTACATGATCACGAACCCCTTAACTCAGGGTTGGGGAAGAAGAGTAGGGAGCTAGTAACGAGATAATTAGCTAAGTTTACTTGATCAAGCCCGAACATGAAAGTATAAGAGCACCCGATCATAGCAATAAAGGTGATCGAATGCAATGGTCGCCTATACACTTAAATGCAAGAGTACGAGGACCAACACTTTTATGAAGGAGCCATAGGGAACAATTATTAAGGTCCAATTTCACTTATTGGGGGGAGCGTGACAATTATTATAGAATCGTTGTACTTGTATGGAGCCTAAACTCATGCGAACCTGTGAACTAAATGAATGCACCGCAACTACTATATGAAGGCATCACAACTACTCCACATGCGCAACTACTACACGAATGCACTGCAAATACTACATGAATGCACTACAATTACTTCACAAATTCACTGCACACATCCACACACGTCTTCCAAGCACGCTTGAGAGTAGTTGTTGTGCATTCATGTAATACTTGTGTATTCCTTCAGAAGTTTGCAAGTTCACATGGGAAAGCTAATTTTTATTTAACATTTACCGCTACGCTAAAAGTTATAGTTGGTAGTAAAAACACAAGTTTTTTTTTTTTTTTTATATGTGTACAACAATCAACACCGCATTTCGACAGTAAAACTTTGGGCTTGAACCTCCAATCTACTGCCCAACAATAACCGTCTCACTTGCGCGTGTTCAATATCTAGCTCTAGTATTCGCAAACACAATAATATATTGACAATGATATTTTTTCAAGTCTCAAAGCTAGTTCGATCTTAGGTGTATTCAATAACTTAGAGCAAATGTGTTAGGATCTTTGCTAATTACCTCGTCACTCACATTTTTTATTTTACCTATTTTTTTTAAAGAAAAATATACTCTTGAAACACATTTGTTTTTAGGAAATGTACTCCTAAATTTTTTCTGTACCACCAAGAATAAGTTGCTTTGAATGAATAAAGTTACAATTCAACATATTCATTAAAGTTCTCTTAATGGGCAAGCTTCAAAAGCTATCTCACATGGCAAAATAAATAAGCAAATAAAATGCAAGGAAAAAATTGCATTAGGAGAGCGGTCAATTAATGTTGTCACTACCTATATCTCCACTCCCACGTGAAACAATATATATACATAATTAATAGCATGGATCGTACAAGGGACCATTCTCGACGACCTCTATATATTTTAGGGAACACTATAGTTTCACTTGTTACTTGTGAAACAAATAAAAATATGTCTCATGAGTGTTTGGTTTGCTTTCAAACGTACAATTTGGTAGGCACCGGTAGACTAATTTAACATGAAGTTGTTACTAAACACCTAACTAACCTTACGTTGGTTAATCCATGCATGTTACAAGTTACAACGTGGGAAAATATTGTATATCTAGCTTAATGATCAAGTTAGACATAAGAATATGTACTATTTTTAAGTGAGAATGACGTGAAAACTATTATAATTATTTTTTTTTAAAAAAAAATATTATTGATTCCTAACCTCTTTATTAAATGCATACCACTAATATTAATTTAATTAGTTAGAGATAAAATAAACTTTTAATTCGTCAAAATTTTGCTTCTCACATCCAAGGCCGTTTCATTAAAATTAGAGGCCCTGTCTAATATTTGGACCTTCTTCGTTTTTATTCCGAGAAGTAAAATGAGAAAGACAAAGACAATAATAGAGAGACAATAATATAAGCGAAGAGATTTTTTTTTTAAACATTTAGATTTCGCTATATTGATACATAGGGATATCTATTTATAAAGGTAAGGAACACAATCTAAAAAGACTTTTAAAAGATAAAGATAGAATTCTAGAAAATCTCTATGACTGGGGTCTGGGGTAATTGAGTTCAAATCATATGGTGTTCAACTTATTGTATTCTATTGCAAAAATAAAATGTAATAATTTTTTCAAATATAATGCATAACAATTCAACAACAAAAAATATGCAAAATAAAAGTGATATTTTTCGTGCATATTTAAATAAAAAATTACTCACCAAAATTTCGATGTTAATTCCTTCTAAAATTTTATTTTCAATTACAATTAAGACTAATAGATTCTAACAAAATAACTATCAATGTATTATAAACAAAATAATTTTTAAAAAAATTAGACCCCAAAAAATTGTAGGCTCTTTTGTCATCGCTCTAGCCGCACATGGCCAGGGCTGCCCTGCTCACATCTTAGTGATCTAGGAATTTTATAAAGTAAAATAAAATAAAAGGTATAGTGTATATAACTAATAGTAATTCAAGTGGGATCTTCTTCTCCAAGGTTGAATCCCCAACCCTAAGAAACACCCCCCCCCCCCAACCAGTTCTTATATCGTGGACCGCGGTCCCCAAAACGACGTCGTTTTGATTAATGAAACATACGGATGAATTCGCGCCACTCCGTTTCTTTTCATATATACTGCAGTTTCTTTTCATATATACTGCACTTTCTTTTCATATATACGGCACTTGGCCACTCACTTTCTTTTCATATATACTGCAGTTTCTTTTCATATATACTGCAGTTTCTTTTCATATATACTGCACTTTCTTTTCATATATACATCACTTTCTTTTCATATATACTGCACTTTCTTTTCAACACAACTGCAGTTACTTTTTGATATAACTATAGTTTCATTCGATAATATACAACTGTAGTTATATTAAAAAGTAACTGCAGTTGTGTTGAAAGGAAACTGCAGTTGTGTTGAAAAGAAAGTGCAGTATATATGAAAAGAAAGTGAGTCGCGCGAATTCATCCGTTTGTTTCATTAATCAAAACGACGTCGTTTTGGGACCGCGGTCCACAATGCATTGTGGACCACGGTCCACGATATAATTTGCGCCCCCCCACTCCCCTACCTTCACTTTGAGAGGTTGCTCCCACACTGTTGCTTGTGAGACTCAATCTCTGGTATCTTCTCCCAAACTTTCACTCCTGTGACCAATTATTGAGTTGTCCATGCGGGCTAATTCAAGTGGGATCTTGCAAGGGAGAAGGACGTGAAATTTTGAAAGATTTGTAACTAATGCTGTTTTGATTAGATGTTTAATTGTGGATGAAATTTACACTAATTAATATTTTTTGGCTTAATTTTGTGAAATAGGGAATTTTGGGGCAAAAAGTAGAGAAAATAATAAATAATGGTAAATTTTTGAATGATTTAAAATTGACTTTATGTTTAATTGTGGATGAAATTTACACTAATTAATATTTTTTGGCTTAATTTTGTGAAATAGGGAATTTTGGGGCAAAAAGTAGAGAAAATAATAAATAATGGTAAATTTTTGAATGATTTAAAATTGACTTTGGAGAGGGAATTCGCTTAGAAAGAATGGTATGTCCTATACCGCGTGGGCACATTCACTTTTTTTTTTTTTCTCAACCTACTGAAGCACAACGAGTCAACGTGGGAGTATTAATCAGGACACCGGATGCCACTTGACCCCAAGGTTTTTGGCTGTGGGCACATTGAGTTAGCTAATAAAAAAGCTAAAGAAGAAAACTATAACGGGTTGTTTGGTTGGAGGGAGGGAATTAGGTGAGAAAAGAATTGTAATTCTATGGGAAAAGAATAATGCGGGAATAAAGTAGGAGTTTAAATTCCAGTGTTTGGTATGCAAGAATAAAATTACTGGGAATTTCAATTCCCTAATGTTTGGTATACATGGAATTGAGAGGGAATAAGTAGTATAAAGTCCAAAATGCCCATTGTTGTTGTTGTTGTTATTATTATTAGGACCCATTTGCATATTCAAACCCCTAAAATATAACATATTAAAAACACAAGCTTTGGGTAGTTAGAAATTTTGAAGAGTTATACATATAAAGAATTCAGATGAACATACACGAAAGTTGTTGTATATAAACAATGCATATAAAGAATGCAAATTTTGAATAGTTGTTGCATATAAATATTTAAAGGAACATACACAAAGGGAAGTCGAAGAATAATACACTCTATAATTTTGAAGGGAAGGTTAGACATCAGTTTTAGGTTAAAATAAGAGGGATAATTTTGTCTCAAGATGATCTTTAATTTTTTTCTTCCTAAAATCCACAAAATTAAAATCCCAGGAGAGGCATGGGATTCTAATTCCATGAAAATGAGGGAATTGCAATTCCCTCCAATCAAACGAAGGAATTTAGTTACCTTCGAAATTAAGTGGGAAAAGAATTGTAATTCCCTCCAACCAAACGCTCTGTAATAGTCCATCATGTACCACAAGGTCACACGAGGCTGCTAATTCAACAATTTAATTCATTAATTTTATAGCAAATTGCCATTTTGGTCAGCTGACTATAGGGGTCCTATTAAGTCTAGTCCACGACTTTCAAAAGTGTTAATTGCATACCATGACTTTTCAATTTCTATCAATTTTGAACACTCCGGTGAAATTTCCGGCCAAATATCGCCGGATTTTCTTAATCACACCGGTTTGACTTAATACTATGGGCAAATATGTAATTTCCTAAACCCAAAAAAACCCAACCCAAACCATTTATTCCTAAACCGGTTCGATTGATAGGGCCTCACTTAGTTATTAGCACAAGGCTCCGCAAACCAAAAAACCGGCCCTGGTTGAACATTTTAGATTTTTATCCATGAGTATTTATTGTGATCTTGATGTATATATACATCGAGAGAACAAAAAATTCAAACTTTAAGATATAATGGAGATGGTAATTAATTAAATCAAAGTCATCTTGCCTCATCTCACCTTCTATTATATTTTAGCCGCCACTTAATTAAATGGCAATTGCATGCAGCTTGATGAGTTGGGACCATTCAATAATTCATTTATGGAGCTTCAATTCATCTTTCTAATACTATTTGTAGATTTGTGGCTACCATCAACTAGCTTTATAAATTCTTTCATCAACTTCGATCACTTCCATCTGCAGTAGTTCAATCTTCCCTTAATCTCATGACACTTGCTCGCAACTTGCAGCCGCCTAATCGTTGAAAAATCTTTGAGCTAAGATTCTGAGGAGCAAAAGTCATTAAAAAAAAAAAAAAAAATCTTTTGTATCTTTCAGCAAAGATAAGTTGAGTTTAGGGGGCACAATTTGATTCACCAGTGGTCAAGTAGCTAGCTAGGATGCCTAGCTTCTTAATTATTTTATTATGAACCAGTAAAACGATGCCTTCTCAACTCAAATTTTCCTTTTTTAGTGGGGGCAATGCTAGGGTTGGCCATGGATAGAGTACTTACTAGTTTAGTTATTCATGAATCTGAATCCGGACCCGAATGAATATTACACATTTACACGTATTTGTATTTGTTTTGAATGAATGTATTTATAACACGATAGACAATTGAGAATGATATTTGATTAAAATTGAAAACAGGGGATTAAATTGTTGGGAAAATTAGCAAATATTGGCATTTAAAGTCATTATTTTAAGGTATTAATTAGGGCAAATTACAGTTGTGTGGACCACGGTCCAAAACGATGTCATTTTGATGTTACAAAAATATTTGCTCCGCGCGCACGTGTTAGAATAAAGAACATTTTGTGGTAAAATAATGTATTTTATGAGTTGTTAGAATAATATATAATGTATTTTATGTGGTAGAATAATGAAATTTCTTGCATAAGATAATGTATTTTATGAGTTAAATTAATGTGGTTTATATGTTAGAATAATGTATTTTATAAGTTAGAATAATGTACGGAGTACTTTATATGTTTTTTTTACCGTGGTCCACACAGCTATGTGGACCACGGTTCACGCAATAACGATTGATTAATTAGAGTATGTAGGTTACTTTTGATTTGTGTCGTCGAGTCAAGTGGATTATTGTTCTCCTAATTGAGATGATGGATTTGATATATTATATGCTCAAAATGAATAATGTTTTGGGAATTGATTCTCAAACATTTTTCATTGTTAATTCATTGTATATTGGTATATTGGAAAACAAATGATCATAGCACCTTCAAAATGAAGCAAATCAATTCTAAGAAAATTGTAACAAGCTTTGAATTTTTCGAATTTTCATGAGTTACGGTGATTGAAATTTTGAAAATATTAATTTTGAATTATAATTTCCTACCGCTTACATAAATTATATAATGGTCACCAATTGAGGAATCAAAAGTGTAAATTACCGTATATTGTCCTATATTTTTATTTTTTGAGTAGCTTATATTACCCTATATATTCACATATACACACTATAATTAGGTTTTTGGTACTAGATATGTCCTAAATTAAAGGTGATTATCAATTATGTGGACCCAATGTATTAGGGTTTGGAAAGATGACTGATTATCCGATACATTGTCATCCCAAAGTAATGTTTTATGCATGAAATGTGTCATATGGTATTTTGTTGTAGAAAAACATACAATGTCACTGCATAAGTGCAAAGCATTTTAGTTACTCTCACCTCAAGTTTTTTTTGTCTTAACTACTTAACAAATTAGCCTCTTAACGTTCAAGTGGCTAACGTTTAGTTTGGGACTTATATATCATGCTATCGGATTTGATATACATTATCTATCATGTTTGTTTATGTTCATTATATTTTTGTTATCTTACTATTGGATTCAAATCCGATCATTTAGTATTCATAAAATTCATTACCCTCTCCTCCTAGACTTTTTGTTTATGCATTCAATATGAAACTTTAATATATATGTGTGTGTGTTTTATTTATTTATTAATTTGGAAGTGGAAAACCCAAAACAGAATCCATAGAAACTAGCTAGGATTACACATATAGCGCCATGAAGGGCAGCCAACACTATCGTTTTCTAATAGTCTTAATAAATTGTCTGGATGATAGGTCATTAATGCAGACCTTTGGAGTAATACTTGGAGATTTCGACAAGAAAATCAGCTACTGTATTTAGCTCACGAGGTATAGCAGCTATACTCTAAGTCTCAAGGAAGCGCAACTCATGTTTGCAGGCCTTTAGAATATTGCAGACCACACTGTTAGAGGCAGAGTTGTTATTCATTCCATTAACAATTTTGCTTGAGTCTCCTTCGAATGTGGCTCTTTTGAACCCCATAGCTACAGCTAATTGAATGTCTCTTAACAATCAACTAATGTTATTAACTAATCATACATTTTAACTCAATCAGCGGCTAACAACCATTTTTCCAAAAACATGGCCAATTCTCCAAACATCAACCAAACTGAAATCTTAAACTGTTATAACTAACAAATCACCACTTCCCGCGCAAAATCATCAAAATTTTGGCGCCAAGGAACGTAAAGAATGAAGTGAAAAAACATACTAAGATATCCTTTCAAAAAAAAAAAAACATCCTAAGATACGATACTAGTGACAGATGCCTAACTGACTGCCACGTGTAACTGGTCCACTAATTCACTAAACCCTGAAAAAAAATTCTCTAATATTTTTGGTAAAATTTTAGTAGTTAATTCTGTGAAATAAAAATAAAATTAACGCCCCTAATTTGACATAATCTTTTTTTTTTTTTAGACAAATTCATATCATTTTCTTTTAAAAAGAAATTATGTTTAATATTTATTGTGAATTAACGCCCCTAGTGCTTCAGTGGTTTGAACCTAAGACCTCTCATTTGAAAAGTCACACTTATGTCGTTCGATCACAAGGCCCTTGACTGCCCCCACAAGGCCCATGGCTGCCATCATAAATGTTTAATAATAATAATAATAATAATAGAAAAATATCAATTTTCTCCTATATTTACCTTATAATGCTCACTTCATATATAACAATAAACTCTTTATTTATTGGTTAAATATAAATTAACATATCACATACCGCATTAAAAAGTAAACATAATTATTTTTTGAATACAACTGACTCTATTACATTGTAGTATTTGTTCATCTATACTTTTCTCAACCTGTTGAAGCACAAAGAGTCAATTTCGAGATCTCCTTCACTGAGACTCGAACTCATGACCTCCCATCTAAGGGTGGCCACTACATGCCAATTGAGCACAAGGTGCTTGGCAAGTAAACATAATTATTAATTAAATAAAAATTGAAACAATTAAGTGTTGTCACGTAAAAACATAGATATTAAAAGATAAAATTACAAATTGAAAAGAGTGTTGCTCATAACAATAACAATAAATAATCGAAATGGTTTTCTATATGCCAATGTGATTATAGTCTAGTGGCATGAAGTGACTGTCCCAAATGAAATGTCATGGTTTGAGCCATAGTGGGACAAAGAGTATTGACAAGTTATGCTTTAGTAGATAAATATAAATAAAATTATTCAAATTCTTGACTATATATATATATTTTTTTATAAGAATTATGTAAATATAGTGATATGGACAAGCAAGAAAATCTTAGGGATTGGCCCTTCACCCCAGGCAGAAGCCAATATAGAGCTGTGCTTTTGCCGCCAAAGCGTAATATCCACGTCGAATTCGGAGTAGGTCCCACGAGAATTGGTTGTTGGTTGATGGGCCCCACCGTCCGGCATGGCGGGAGACACCATGCCACCTCTTTACCGCCAACTTTTCAAACGGATTAAAGCGCAAAGTCAACCGCCGTAACCGTCCAACTAACGGGGAGTAACGGGCTACGGCCACTACTTTTTTTTTTTTTTTTTTTTTGAATTAGGTTATACTTTCAAGGATAGGTAGCATAAAATAGGCTAGAGTAGAAGCCTAATGCTCTACAAAAGTTATTATATGATAAATAGATTATTGTAATGCATGTCGCTTTAGAGTTCGAAATGCGGGTTAGAAATGCACAGAGAGAGTGGAAGAGAGTATGAAAAACGTACAAAGGAACAAATCATATATTAGAAAATTGGGTTGTTGATTCCATGGAGTTGAGCTTGAATGTTATAAGAATACATTTATCACTTGCTCATGTACTTGTCCCGCAAGACTTAACTCAATAGTTCAAAGCTTACTCTGAAAGTCTTGTTCCGGCCAACGGCTCCTTGTGCACGGAGTGTACCGTTAGAAGTGAAAATTGATGATTGATAAGACGTCTCACGATTCACCTCCTCTAACGCTATTGGGCGTGAGTTTTAGGAGTTTAGGATTAATTAATATAGCATAAGTTGTTACATTTGATGTATTAATTGGATTGTTTTATAACAAGGGTGTTTGGTCGTGTTCCGTTATGCGTGCCTTCCATAGTTCCATGCTGGAAACGCACATGATTGTCAAACCAAGACCATGCACCTTGCGGTGCGACTGCGACCCATGTTTCTAGGTGTATTTCTCTAAGCTCTCATGTATAAATATATAATTGTATCAACAATTATATTTATTATTATTATTATTGATTTTAGTTTGTATATGATGTAATGTTATTGAGTAATGTTTTTTTTAAAAAATAGCATCAATTGATATTATAGTTTTTCGAAAAAAATTATATATTTCACTCTTATGTTTTTGTTCCTTAATTTCTTTTTTATTATCAATCTTAGGTTACTTAGTTTGCGTAGAATAAGTTCTTAGGAGCATTTATTCCTTAAAATTGAGGAAAAAAATATAATTTACTTTGGTTGACAAACAATTTACAGTACTCCATTGGGAAATGAAATCTTTGATTTCAAGTATTTTGTTATTCACACTGTTTAGAGAAAAAGATACAATAAGAATTTCTTCTTAATTTTACTCTCATATATGATATATCTCTATTATGTAAAAACATTTAAGTCTTTATACTAATTATTTTCATTAACTAATTCCCAACAAGTAATAATTGAAGCATGTGCTAAGCCTAAACTGATAGTTGAATTGCATTTATATATTATGTGTTTCATCTCAACTAAAAGCCTAAGCTGTTAGTTGAATTGTATTTATATATTATATGTTCAACATCAATAAATGGGATCAATGTTTCAAATAATTTTGTTTCCATGCATGTAATTTTAATTTAACTAGTGTTTTACCCGTGCGCTGCACGGAAAAAATTTTGTTATTATGAATTTAAATAATAAATTAAAAAATACAAATATATTAAAGTGTACAATATAATGAGCGGGAAAGCTATTACTTCTATTTTAATATATATATATATATAGATATAATGCATAAGTAGATGTATGTATGCATTTTTAAAAATTTAAATATTTATGAATACGCATTTTGTTAATTTTATAATTTTATTTTTAATTATATTTTATATTTTATTAATTATAATTAAGAAAATTACATTTACAAATTAAAAGAATTTAATTTTTAAATTTATATGGATTAATGTAGTCCCTA
>CP025656.1:3932065-3944206 GCA_003576665.1 Ipomoea trifida
AATTACATCATTAACATAATATAGTAATTTTTTTTGAATATTATAATATACATCATATAGTAATTTGATTGTTAATATATTTTGTTAATATATCCATACAGGAATGGAATTGAATAAAATATTTCAAAATATATTGTTAATATATTTTGTTAATATATCCATACAGGAATGGAATTGAATAAAATATTTCAAATTAATTTCCGTGTAGAATAAGGAATGGAATCATATTTGGAATATTTTGTCAATTTTAGCCATAAATAAGGAATGATAAGGAAGGTTAGAATTTCTGATAAGGAATTATTATATAATATTATGTTGACCGATTTCAAATTTTTTGGACTAAAATGAGCGGGAAAGCTATTACTTCTGTTTTAATATATATATAGATAGATTCCTCCGATCCCTAATTCTTTTTCGCGAACCAAACGTGTTGTTAATGCCTTTGCTACTCACCAATGGCAAATAAGTTGTTATACGACCACATGGTCACAAAACGACGTCGTTTCAGTAAGTGAGAGAAACGACGGTTGTAAGTCGTAACGGAGCTTCGTAACTGATGCTACAATTCATCTCAAAAGATATTGCCTTACATTTGTTTTTATATTATCGAAATGTAACTGTATGTAGTTGTGTTGAAATGTAACTGCAGTGTATATGAACTGAAAGTGAATAAGGCGGAACGGAGGTCGTTTCATCCTTCTATTTTCATTAATCAAAACGACGTCGTTTTGATGCGCAGTCCACAGTAAAATTTACGATGGCTAATATACATAATAGTTAACTTATAACTTTAACAACGGAATATTTCGTTATCTATTTATTATTCTTAACTTATTAATTTTCACAAAGAAGATCTTAGGTTCGAACATCATCCCAATCAAAATTGACATAATTGTTGAGAAATACAAAAAAAAAAAAAAAAAAAAAAAAAATTGAAACTGTAATGTATCAGAGGTCTCTCAATCCATTGAACTCTTTGAGCATGCATGCATACTATTAGTGGCAAGAAGATTAGCCGCTATGTTAAAATGTACATTGTAATAACGAACAAACTGTATGTTTCACTATCTATTCATTTCATTTCCTGTTTGCATATCCCAACCACGTACAATCATCACAAGATTTTGAAGTATATCTAGCACTTTTTTTTTTAATGAGGAAAAAAACATGCAACTATTACATAAAGATATATCGGTAAATTCATTCGTGATAGCACCTCCTTTTATTATTTGCAATTGTAAAATTTCTAAACTAATATAAAAGGAATGCTTATATATTATTAATGTTTTATATTGCTTGCATACTAATTAAGTTATTTTTAAAGAATGAAAAAAATATGGTAATTAAATAATTAATAACATATACGCACGTCTTGATCACTTCAAAAGAACGTAAATCGATAAGATATGGCATGCAGCATATATCAAGATTCACGATTCACGATGGCATTGTCGCATTGATGGCAAATCACATTTATCAAACGTGAGATTTAATCAGTGCATGAATATATCTAAAATTTGGAGTTGGTGGAGGAGTACTAACTACTAAGTCTATAAATAGTCTATAAAAAAATATTTAAAAAATAAAGATAACAAACGAGTTGTATTTCAAGAAGAAGGGTGTTTGGTAATAAATAGTCGGCATTAATAAATAATTATGACTCTTCACCTAATTTTAAAGCAATGTACAAGAAAAGAGGAAAAGAGAATGCTGTTGTAGGGTGGTGAGATCCATAAATATATGACTAAAATCACATAAGAACTTGAAAAATAAAATCAAGAAACCATTTTAGTCATACATCTAAAAAAATCGAGTTAATACTCAATATAGTCCTCGATTATAGTGGTTTTACTCAATTTAGTCATAAATAACTTTTTGTGCTCAATTTAGTTCTCGACTTTGATGATTTTACTCAATTCAGTCATTTGTTAAAAATTATGTTAGTGAACTGTTAGAAATAGGGTCCTAATGGTAATTTATCATCCTTCATCCCATTTGGGATGATTCCTTCTTCTTCCCCTCATTAAGATCCACGTAGAAATGCAAATTTTCGTACCAAATCAACTTCAACGCTAAATAAATAAATACATAGTAAATAAATATTTGGGTACGAAGATTTACATTTCTGCTTGGATCTTAATAGGGGGAAGAAGAAGGAATCATCCCAAATGGGATGAAGGATGAGAAATTACCATTAGGACCCTATTTCTAACGGGTCAGTAACAGAATTTTTAACAAAGGACTAAATTGAGTAAAATCATTAAAGTCGAGGACTAGTTTGAGTACAAAAAGTCGTTTAGGACTAAATTGAGTAAAACCACTATAGTCGAGGACTATATTGGGTATTAACTCTAAAAAATCTAACAACTTTAAAGAAATAAGAGAAAAAAATGTTGTGCTATTTTAGTAAATAATTCAAACTTTTAAAATGCATTTTGCAAGAAAGTATGGGCAGATCCAGAAAAATAGTTGGATAGGAACGAAGCTCAATGATTCAAAAATGCCCATAAGAAAATATCAACATCAAGTTCTTCTAAATTAACTTGAATACGAGGTTGACACTTCAATACTACTAACTAAATGAATCCTCAAAAATAGATTTTATTTTAAAGAGTTTCTTCATAACTGAACCAAAAAGGATATGCTGACACTACGCAAATGGGAAGGCAAAAAGATCAGAAGAACTTGTAACAAGGACAAGAAGAAGACCAGACTTGACATTATAGCAAGAATAAAACTTCCAATTCCCCCTCCTTACCGCACTTAGTTGGGGAGTAATGCCTTGAGTTGCAATGTTATATGTAGTGTTGATGCTAATGAATAGAATTAAACTTTAGTCCCTGTAATATTAAATTGTTGTTTGAGTACATCTGTTCATCTATACTTTTTTCTCAGAGGCTCAATCTCATGACCTCTCAATCAATATCACTTCCACCGAGGCTCGACCTTTCATATAGAAGAGTCATTACATGTCATTTGAGCAAAGGTGTTTGGCAAAAAAATGTATAATTTAATCAATATAATGGCCCTGTTTGGTAAATAATCAGCATATCAACCAATTTTAGCTTATTTGACCAGTATTAGTTGTTTGATTTGGTTAAAAAGATTTTTGTAAGTACAAAATACTAAAATTCGAAAGGCTACTCAAAATAGCATTTTCAATTAGCTTTTGAGAAAAGAAATTATACCAAACAGCTATCAACTAACAGCTAATTTACCAAACACCTTTCTACAATCAGCTAGAGTTATCAACTAATTATACATTCCAACTCAATCAACTAACAACCATTTACCAAACAGGGCCAATACGTATACCATTGAAAATATTACAATAAAGTAAAATTGCTAACAGCATTAGTTAGAACTATATATAGACTTAAGAATTTCAACTAACAATAATATTAATTTCTCAATTTTCATATTACTAATAGTACATAAATTAAATAGTCTTATTTAATAATATACAGAAGATTAATTAAGTGCGTACTTAAACTTAAATGTATTGTCACTAAGCTAAGAAAGAATCATTAACATAAGTTACTTGACTTCATGGTTTTTGGGAGTAAATATAATAGAGTTTATTACCAAAATGGTCCCTCGACTATTGCGAAATTACCAATTTGGTCCTCAACAATTTTTCTTGACCAATTAAGTCCCTCGACTTTGAAAATTTTAACCAATTTAGTCCTCCGTTTATTTTTCCGTTAATATCCGTTAAATCAGGACCAAATTGGTAATTTTGCTATAGTCAGGGGACCATTTAAGTGAAAAATTAAGGGATAAACTACAATAAAGTCATCGTACTATTTGGGAACAAGTAATTAGGTCATCCAACTCAAATAACCCCCAAATAAGGCATTGAACTCAGAAAAATAAAGCAATTGAGCCACTGTAACCCAAAAAAAAAAAATCAATTAACCCATTTTTAAAATTTTCGATGACAAACTATAAAATTCTCCTGGGGAAGGCAACCTCGCCTTCCTGGCGACCACTGAAAATGATTGTCGGTGCCGAAATTTGTCGTCGGAAATTTTTAAAATGGGTTAATTGCTCTTTTTTTTTCGGTTTTAGTCGCTCAATTGCTTTATTTTTTTGAGTTCAATGGTTTGTTTGGGGTTATTTGAGTTGGATGGCCTAATTGCTTATTTCCAAAAAGTACTATGACTTATTTGTATTTTATCTCAAAAATTAATTACCAATTTGGTCCCTTGACTATAGCAAAATTACCAATTTTGTCCTGATTTAACGGATGTTTAACAGAAAAATAAACTGAGGACCGAATTGGTTAAATTTTTCAAAGTCGAGGGACTTAATTGGTCAAGAAAAATTGTTGAGGACCAAATTGGTAATTTCGCAATAGTCGAGGGACCATTTTGGTAATAAACTCAATATAATATATATTTTTTCTTTTGTCTTTTATTACTTTTGGCATCAACCTTAGTTAAGGGAAATACGGTTAATAGCTCGGGAAGAGCATAGATATATAAATTGTACATGAAAATGCACTAATTATTATTACTATTTAGCTACTAATCTTTTTTATGCACAATATGTAAAGATAAATGCCTAGTATTAATATTTAATATTAAAATAAGAGTTATATTGAATTTTTTTTAAACAATAATGCTTTGTAGTATATAAGTTTTTTTTTTAAAAATCATCGGTGTAGAATTTATATTTATTAAAAAGTATAGTTAATAATTTGGGCAATGCTTATCGTATAATTAATAACTAGTGTTTTACCCTTGTGATGCACAAATTTTTATTTGTTATTATAAAATTAAATAAAAATTAGAAAAACAATGAAAAGATATTAATATGTACAATATAATAATATAGTTGGACTTTCATATATTTGGTTAAGTATCTATTTCAATTCATAGCATTATTTTGTATGGTTAATATGATCTCTAATTATATACACTTAGATAAATTTATAAAGAAAATTTACATAATTAAATTGATTTATTCCTAATTGTGTTTCATATATATTAGGAAAAATGGTCAAATACACACTTAAACTTTACGTGAAAATGCAATTAAGCTCCTGAACTTTAAAAAGGTGCAATTGAACACATAAACTTGTTAAAACTAGTCAAATAAACCATATTTACCGGTAACCAATAAGTTACCGATAAATTATTCGATATTGACCATTGACCACCAGAATTTTAAAACAAAATCCACTGGAAATTCCGTGACCAGCGCCTCTCTAGTTGGAGAAAGAGAAAAAAATTGATAACTTCTGAAAAAGAGGTATTTATATTGTGGATTAGGTTAGAAAATAAAGCATAATGATCAGTCAAAATAACGAACTGTCGTTAACTGTGCACTCTCATCTCTTAAGTGAGGTCAGGAGTTTGAACCCATCTTGTATGAAAAAATCAATATGGTTAGCACTTTGCACCCTTACTTGGGCCAGTCCTGTGCAAACGGATATTAGTCTGAATATGGTATAGGTTTATAGGTGCCTCTTACGGTCTGCTCAGGACACCTTTTAGTCTAACAAAAATAATGAGTCAAAATTGAAAACAATCATTTCCTAGTGTTAAAACTTTGATTACTTCGGCTTAAAGCTGTAGTTATGGCTATGTAAGAGTAAGATTGATGAGCATCCAATATGAAGGGAATAAGAATCTTCAAATCCAAAACAAATAAAGGAGTAAAAGAATATGAATAATTATAATCCCAGAAGATTAAGACGGATTTAGCCATGCAAATCGCTTCCCAATTGGCAGGCCAAACAGGGGCAGAAATGGAAAGAAGTTCGTTATAAGTAAGGTAATTGATCATCAAATTCGTATATGCGGTCGGCCGATATATAATTATACACGAAAACCGGCCCGAAGAGGTGACAACGCAAAAGCCGAAAGTGGAGCGGTTTGGTCACGTGCGCACGCACGTCATAATTCCGGTCGGCGAACCCCTACTTAATGTACAAGCTAATATAACACTAATTACTCATATTACCGGCCAAAATTATTATACTAATGAACAGTTTTTGATAATAATAATGATAATTAGTCCGACAAAACAACACAAATTTTTACTAAATGTCCCCACACTGCCACGTGAATTTCTCCCATTCTTCGTCTAGAATCTCAACTCTATTGAGTCGAATGCACGCAAAGCACCGATTTCTCCGGCCTACGTGGCCTCACTGTAGGAACCTCAAAAAAGGCAAAATTCTCAAGTACGGACTCCGGGAGTAATTAGGAGGAATCCAATGCCACGTGTCACTATTGGTTCCTCCTTGAATCAAATCATAGAGCAATATATATGGAATATATAGCTATTCATACTTTTCATTTTTATGTAAGTTATTATAAACGAAATTAATTACAATTAAGCACGTGTAAATTAAGCATGTGTATAGAGAGAAGAATCAAGCATTTTTTTAATAAAGAAGTTAATTCATTAATCATACACCGAAATGTTTATAATAAAGATTGATGGAATGGTCAAACATTTCTTATAGTCAGACATAGAAACAACTTCTTTAGAAATGCTAGGAAAAACTTGATTCGCAAACTGTTTCACAAATTTGAAGTTGAATTCTTGGAAGGAACTTAAAGCTTCTTTAATGATTTATCCAAAACTGGCACTGGTTGAATAGTATTGCACATCACCTGTGTATTTATTTCCATTCTTCTATCTCTATCGGGCTGAACTGCATAACATAGTTCATAGGAGTCTCTTTTTCATTGTCATGTTTGTCAACCAGGATAAGATTCACATACGCCATGACTAGTTTTATCGTTCCACGTATTATGAAAAAAGAACTCGCAAAGTAAACGAGAGAAATAACACAGAAACTAAAAACAAAATTAAACTAATAAAACAAAGCAAAGGAAAATTAAACAACAGTGCAAAAATAAGAGAGTAACGACCGGTAGCGGTGGAGATGGAGGATAAAATAGTGAAGGTAGAGAAGCCAATGAAGGCGGATGCTGTCTGAGGTGGGGATGGCAGCAAGGGACGACGATCGGACGCCGCCTCCGATCCGCTTGCTTCACGGAGGCTGCGACCTTGAAGAAAACCAAAGACGAGAGAACTTCAATAGGGTTTGCAAAAAAATTCCTTAATTTTTAATTCTTAAGATAATTTAGATTTAAGAACCAATCATTTAATTTCATGGCAAGACCTGCAAGTGTTCATTGGGGAGGGTGGGAGGAAATAACAAATCCCGCTACGAGTATCATGAGTATTTTATTGTGCGACATTATTGTGCGAAGTCAGTAATACTAGTTGTTCTGGCTTGCCCTTCTTCTTGACCCAAAAAAAAAAAAACTAAATCAAATCAATTTAAAATATGTATTTTGTATAATAGTTAATTTACTATTAATATATTTAATTTATATATTTAGATATTATAAAAGTATTATTAAATATAAAAATTTGAATTTGATAGTATATGTATAAAAATTTCAAAAAATATATAAAGATATTTGTTTAACCAATACTTAATACGTAAAATGATACACAAAGTTTATTATATTGTGCATAATGTTATATTTCTTTTTACAAGAATTACTATGTAATATTTAGCGTGTGAAATGTTATTATATTACATTGTATTTTATATCTTTCTAAAATTGATCCACTCTACTACTGGTACAGAGGCCAAATAGAAGGTTGCTCATCCAGCCCAGCGGATCCATTGTTTATGCGGCAGTGCAATGCAGCTGAAAAAGGTAAGCCCTTATGGGTTTATTAAAGAATTTAACTGCCAAAGATCTTGTGGTCAAGTGGCATAACTATGACTCTCTTAAATTGGAGGTCACAAGTTTGCATCCTAGAGGAGAAATTTAATAGGAGTTGGGGAATCAAACTTTAGGTTAGGGTCACTTGACCACAAAATCTTTCTTTATATGTGATTAATAAATTTATGGCTAATACACCATAGTAAAAATAAAAATAAAAAACCATTACAATGTTAAGAGAGGTGTAATTATTGCAATACCTTAGGTAATACAAACTTGTCATTTTTGTTTATCAAATTAAATGACACTAAATATTTCACTTACTTTGTATCTCTTAAATATTTAACAAATAACTAGTAATTATCCCGTGTGATGTACGGATAAGACTTATATATTGGTAAGTTAAGTTATTTTATCGCACGGATAAGAATTATATATTGGTAAGTTAAGTTATTTTAATATTAGCATGAAGGATATTTTGTAAAGATATTCATTGATGAAGTTTATGAATTATATAAAAAAAATTGTGATACTAAAAGAAGAAGTTGTTAGTTAGAAATAAATGTATCACAAATTAGTATAAAATGTAAGGCATGACAAACCTTAATAAAAATTGAATTGAAATTACAAATTATTGAATACTTCGTGGTAAACAACATTGGTAGTTGAAGTACAACTCGTTTCACCATCACTGCAAATCAAATTTTTTAAAACGTTAGGGTTGCTAATTCTGGATGCAGCAACGTACAATTGACCATGTATAAACACAGGTTTCTACAACAATGTGTGTTTTCACTTTTGTTTATGGTCATTGCATACGAAAGCATCAAAGAGAATTGCCTTATATGGAATTTGAATGGAAATCTTAGATCTGATGGAGTCATTGACATCATATGTATTAACACCCGAGTCTCGGAGTTGTTACCAGTTACTATTTTTGCTTCTACAACATGATCTGATAATTTGGTATGACCAACATAGTACCATTGCATAAACCAAGCGTGTGATCTATATTCCGCAATAACATTACAGGATAACCCACCGTTAGTGTTAATGCATGGTTAGGGATACCAGATGCTCACAAGCCATTTAAAAACTCAAGACTATGCACATCTGAAAGGATACCGTTGCTTGAATTAGACTTACAAATTGTGTCGCAACTGAAGTAAGTCTTGCTCTCAGCTACATGCAATTGACTCATATAATCGTTTATGGAGTTAACAACATCAAATCTTGGAGCTAATATTGCGTGATTTTCCAGGTAGCTATAATCACATTCACCATTCTTGAACATAGGAAATGTATTATCTATAATTGTGGCTATATGATCACCGGTAGAGGGCAATAGCATTTCCTGAGGGATGTTAACATTTGTATAACCATCTCTAATAGATCATAGATGCAATCCATTTTGCAAAATCTTCAACTTGTTATAGATCAACCCCGAGGTCCATCCTATTTAATCGGAGATTCTTTGTTAACCTAAGAAGTTTACATGTATCCAAAGATAAGAAGAATTTATTATAGCAAATACAATATCTTGCCTTTTACCTTTAGGTATAACAAGTAATATTTGCCTAAAGTCACCCCAAAAACAACCGTCTTATCACCAAATGTCTTTTTAGCACTCAACGGATTGTGGAATCGCATCAAATCCCTTGTTGTTCTATCTAGTGCTTCAAAACAGTGCTTGTGCATCATCGATGCTTCGTCCCAAATTATTAACTTTGTCTTTACAATTAATATCGCGAGGTGGCTACCTTGACTAATATTACATGTTGAATCTTCATTCAAAGAAATTGGTATTGCAAATCTAGAGTGCAGTTCTTCTTCCAGGTAGAAGCAATGAGGTTATACCACTTGAAGCAACATTGATAACAATATCACCCTTAGATCGCAATTTTGTAGACAAAGCCCTCCAAAGAAATGTCTTATCGGTCCCCCCGTAACCGTGTACAAAAAACAATCCACCGTTGTGCAATGATACATCTCCCAAGACTGTTTCATGTACTACCCTTTTGTTCATCAGTTAATTATTTTTCCATACTTTTGACTCTCTTCCTGTAAAGCTTCGCGATCATAAGCTAGCTCATCAAACAACAACCAATTGTCAGCCAACCATATATCATCAAAGTTTGCTAATGACATTTGAGGAAAGTCTTTCAAAGAGTTATTGTACAACTGTAGCAATTTCTCCAATTCAATCAAACCAAAATTCTTCTTACCGTCATTTGTTAATATCAAGTCTATCATGCACAAAAAAGTGCAATAAAAAAAATGTTAGATTCATTAAATCATTAGTAAATAGTAAAAATTATATAATTAAAAAATCGTTATATGTTTGTGAGGAAAACCTTCTTTTTGTAAAAATCTTCATCTATTAAACTGTGCATCCTCTGAAAGATATTGCCACACAGCATTCCAGATATTTTCAGGCCTAATCACCAAATTCGATGTCAACAATATGACAAACAATTTTCTCATGGCTTGTCCAGTTGACCAATGACTTGCCTCATTTATTGCATCAATATAGTTGTCTTGTTGCCAAAGGGAGATAATTGTTTCCATCCAACTTTTGTTAATAGTTTTTTGTGATTTGTGAGAGAGAGATGAAGAATGTGTGCAAGGAAATCCAGTTAGGAGAGAGGGAAAAAAATGATCCACATAGGTTGCACGTCAATGGTATACATGTTGAATATGCCACTTTAGAATCTATCAACTATTTTTTTTATTTAAGATACTTCCATTGATATATATATATATATATATATATATATATATATATATATATATTTATATATATATATATATATATATATAGAGAGAGAGAGAGAGAGAGAGAGAGAGAGAGAGTGTGTGTGTGTTATGAGACCTCATTGTGTTATTCAATCAACTATGGAGTCAAATTTGACACTTTTCTAATTTAAAAAAATATAAATAAATGTCGAACTTCTATACATGTGTCTTAATTATGGTCCTTCACGTCTCATGTGACAAAGGCCACCATAGAGGGGTGACACTACACATTTGAGTTAAAAGTCATAGAGTCTAAATTTAAACTCATTTAGGACAGTTATAGTTATATTATTACTAGATGGAGATAAATCTTTCTATTCATCTTTTGTTAATTCATTTCGTGATTTGTGTGAGAGAGATATAAAGAATACATACAAAGAAGTCCAATTATAAGAGAATTAGAAAAAAAAAAAAAAAAAGGTTCACGTGGTATACACGTAAGTGGTACACATGCTGAATATGTTATTTTAGAATTTAAGTGACTATTTTTTTATTTAAGATACTTTATTGAATTATTCACCCGCAATCACCCCCACCCCCACCCTCCACCCCCGTGAAAAAAAAAAATTATGAGACCTCATTGCATTGTTCAATAGTCATAGAGTTTAGACTTATTTAAAATAGCTATAGTAGTGTTGTTGCCAGACAAAAGGGTGACATGGCCACCGTTATCTTAATAAAAGTCTAGAGACAAAATCTAAACTCATTTAAGACAGATATAGATGTGTTTTTGCCAGATAAAGACATTTGTTTTTATTTATCTTTTTGTTAGTCTTTTTTTTATTTTTTTATTTTTTTTTTATTTTTGTGATTTGCATGAAAGAGATATGAAAAATGCGTTTAAAGAAGTCCGATTTGGAGATAAGGAGAAAATAAAGTTCCATGTGGGTTGCACGTCAACGATAACATGTTGAATGTGTTACTTTGGAATCCAATTGACAACTTTTTTTACAAGTTATGAGACTTCATTGTAATTATGAGTTCGGATCTATACTTATTTAAGACAATTGTAATTGTACTATTATTGAGATTTAATAAAGCTATAGACGTGTTGTTGCTCAACAGAGACAATTGTCTCGTTCAACTTTTGTTAATTTTTTCATGATTTGCGTGAGAGAAAGATAGATGCATATAAGGAAGTCCAATTAGGAGAGAATGGGAAAAAAATTCACGTGAAATGCATGTCAGTGTAACCTACTAAATATGTTACTTCAAAACTCAATTTCACTATATTTTGATTTAAGATACTTCATTGGGATTTTTTTTTTCCAATTTTTGAGACATCATTTTATTATTTAATCGACTCAATGGTAAATTTCGCACTTTTTAAATTCTAAAAATATAAATTAAGTATTAAAAACAATAAACATTACATGTCAATTACTTCAAAATAAAAATATAAATTTTAAAGTATTAAAAAAATAAACATTACATGTTAATTACTTCAAAATAGTGGTCAAAATTAAATTTTATCACCGTTGGAGTTTTACTAGACATAATATCGAGTTTGATAAAAGAAATTTAAAATTTTCAATTACCCTATCCATGAAGAAAAGGTAAGTAGTGATACTACTAAGAAAATACTCCGTAGCTTTCAAAAAAAAAAAAAAAAAAAAAAAAAAAAAACTCCGTAGGCAAAAGG